>NW_019059725.1:1025143-1065625 GCF_000696155.1 Zootermopsis nevadensis | reverse complement strand
CCCCCCCCCCCCCAGGACTGTCAATCTGTGTTCTTCCTCGGAGCTCCTGACCAAGTTTCACACCCACATAAGACAAGTAAAATTATAGTGTTGTATACTGTAATCGTATTTTGACATTTGCTGCCGACAGAACAGATGGAATTACGAAAATTGGAAATTTTGATTTTTCTTTTTACCGGACATAAAAGACTTTTGGAATTGCGGTGTTCATGATTTTGAATTTTAATCTTGGAGACTCTTGGATGGAATTAGCATTGGGAGAAAAGTAAATGAAATGCATACATCACAATACAGTAAAGTTATTTATACAGGATGAAGAATTCACCAACCTTCCTAAGTCCATAAGTCCATCGAGGATGTGAGTGTGCCTGTTCACGGATTCTTCCCCAAGGTCAAGCTTCTTGTGGGGATTACCAGGATGTATTAACAGCACCAGGATCGTCCCCAGGATCGCGTTGGTGAGTGACGTCAGTACAAAGTAGATCAGAGTCCTGAAGGCGATCTTACCATTCAGACTGACGTTCAGTTTTGCGCTACCTTTGGAGAGTAAAAGCTTGCGTTAGCCAATCGGAAATGTCCTTAGTAATTCCTTCCTTTTGTGACTTCTGTTTGATCGGACAACAACACTTTACATATTTTTGTGCTGTAAAGTGTCGGAACATATGGTTTTCTATGCCACCATTTCCAAGAGTAGGTAAACATCCGCGAATGTTGTTTCTCCTATCAGCCACGTGTAGATCCCGTGCGTGCTACATGTTCTTTACATCAGATCTTCTTAGACCTTTTTTTCGCCCTAATAATATTAGGTGGAAATTACAAATTTTTAAGTTTGTCGTCATGTAATTTTCTCTAATCTCGTCTTATACCATCAATTCATGGTCTTCTCTAAGACCGAGAGGAATTCTAATCTTTAATTCTTTTTTTAGATTGTGCACAAGAAAACATGAGTTTATGAACTTAATGATAAAAATAGTTTCTCGTATAATCGAGTAGATAGGTTACTGGGGGTCATTCAACTTACCTGCTATGAGACTGGCAATGATGAGTGGAAGAATGAACAATTTGAGTAGCCTCGTGAACAGTTCTCCGGGATATGAAATCAGGATTACAGCATCCGAACTTAGTTTTAGAGGCCTCAATATGAACCCTGAGGAATAATAACAACTGATGAGATCATTTATCTGTATGCTTGTCGCAGCCGGTAAGGAAGCACGCGATTTGTTCAACCTGTTTAAAGCACAGTGGTAACTATATGTACCACATACTTTAACATTCTTTAACTCTGGATTTTTACCACAGAGTGTATTTAGGTGTTTCGTATGGTTGTCACTGTAAATCATCTCTTCCTGAAGGCACGTGTGTTACGTAAAAACAAATATCATTTCTTTAAGAGAAGTGAATTGAGAACAATAGAGCGAATATTTGTCTTTGACAGCCTAAGTTATTTTTGGCCCTCTCTCTCTCTCTCTTCTTCTTCTTATTTTTTTTTAAAGAATAATGAATAGAAGAAAGATTATAGACTGGATTAATTTGGCTCAGAATGAGAATTACTTGCGGATTCTTGTGCAAATGGTAATTAGCAAAGATGGATGTATTCTGTGGATGTTGCGCCGCGTAGTCTGGTAGACGTTTTACGACGTCTAAAAGAAAGTCACTGCCTGCAGTATCTAAACGTCGGCCTGTCTTCGTATTTGTCTCCATGAGAACCTAAAATCTCGTCGTGGTAATGAGCTGTAATGGTTTCTGTAAAAATGTGGCGAATTTCTTGGCTAGAAGAGCGTTCTATTAATTTCTTAAGTGGGATTTCTCAATCAGTTAGTTATTCCAACAGAATGACTGAGAAAATCTGCCTTCCCATTGTTTTACATATTTAGGAATAAATTTAATCATATATACACAGAGCTTATTATGTGCACGTGTCTAGGATTATGCAAGTTATCTTAAAAGATGTATATTAAATGTTTGTGTGTGTATACATATTTTAGCACACCCTGTATAATGCAATAAAACAATGATTTATCCATGCGTTACTATAAAGATATAGAATTATGTAACTTGAATGTGGTTTTTTACATTTTAATTTCACATTCGCGTATCGGTTGAGACGTTTTGGAGGTGTAAGATGCAGACATATGCAGTTGCACACATCGCAGAAATGCTACGCGCCATATTAATTTAGTTTAAATTACAACTTTGTACGTATATTCAGTGCACAGCATATGGCGTATAACGACACGAAACTTCTGGACTGTAACGTCGTGTGAACTTCCAGGCGGGCACAAACGCTATGCAGGAACATACTGCCTGCATCTTCAGAGCTGAAGATGGTGAGAGTATACTTTCTTCAAAAACGTTATCTACTTACAGATATGCAAGGAATTGCAATTGCGACATTTCGCCGCTGTGATAACCTCAAAACTGGTAACATAACCCTCGCCTTTTAAAAATAACGTTATGAAAAATTAATATTTGTTTTATAATCGCCATATTTTTGTTCTGAGTATAAATACACTCGGAATTGTTTAGTTACGTTTTGCCATTCAGTTACCTAACTCGGCAGTCGAGTGGTTCGTATTCTGGAGGTCTCGATTTCAAATCTCAGCACGGAGACTGACTGTCCCGATTGAGATTTTCTATGTTTTTTTTCTCAGTAACACCATGCAAAAGCAGGGATAGTACCTGTACCTTAAATCAGGCCACTACCGCTTCCATCAACATAATTTCCGATTCATTATTAATTTATTATTCTCTTAGTTTGAGTTATTGACAGCGTCATTAAATAAACAACTGCTACTGAATTAAGTCTAAGGAGTCAATTGGAACTACGAAGGAAAAAGTGTTTTATCTGTACGTGTTTTATATAAAACTGAATGTTTCATGTTCGTGCAACGTAACTGTTTTTAAAATTATTTATATTTATGGGCCATGAAGGTTAGGTTAGGTATTTTTGTAGAAACATTTCGTTAGAATTTGTATCATATTTTATATTATTCCAATTTACTATGTATAATGACTTAATTTTACATAAGACTAATACATAATGTTCTGCCTCTGTACGTGTTAATGGTAATTGTACGTACCACTTTAACCATCATTAACTTTGCATTTTGCCGATTGAGTTTCGTAAGATTCTGAGAATAATCAGCGGTTATTTTTAAACAGCAATAACCATCTGAATTTTGTATTGCGTGTTTTCTTTGAGGTAAGAACTGTATTTTTTTTTTTTAAATATAAACTCGGATTGGCTTAGGGCTTCGGAGGTTTAAAATACAAGACGGTATTATCAAATGCGTATTGATTTTGCTTTCATCTGAGACTGTACCACATCGCGGGTCATGCAAATGGCAAACTCACCTAGAAAAAGGCTGAAGATCACTCCACAAATAGTCGCAATGAGGAGCAGATTGTCTCTCAGCCATCTCTTGAAGTGTTGAAATCGTCTTGAGGTGATGACGTTTGTTTCATTGCAATTTTTGATAGACGCGTCCCCTTCAGACTCTATCTTGGTGAACGTGTAATGTCTAAAATGCTTATTAGCCTCATTGGTTGTGTTATCACTCATTGTTAATTTAATTATATCTAAAGTAAATGTTTCCTTTGAAGACCGTTCGCTTTGTTTCAATGTGTGTGCAACAAAATGATGAATGTGTGAGTGAAGTTAAGTTATCGGAATAATTTCTGTTCTGAAACCGTTTTGACAAGTTTTTCCCTGTGTCCTTGTGGATTTTTTTTCTTCCGGTTTTCTGTATTTGTTTTGTCAAAAAGGTTTAAATTAAAACATCAGCATCGGGGGAAAGAAAATTGGCGTGTAATGGAAATTCTTGTTAAATTATAGGTTATGAATGCTCTATGCCCGGCGAACACACGCGAATTTAATTGATCCCGATAACAAAATCGAAACAGGTTTTGCAAATTACTCGAAGAAGCGTTAATAACAAAAGTTATGCAAAATAACTGAAGCTGTTAGTGTCGAGGTCTTCAGAACGTAACTGGTGTACGACTGGGGGGCTTGGCGCGTTCTGAGTGTCTACTGTTCGCGTTAGTTGGCTTGGTGTCTGCGCTCCATTGAAGTGATACTTGGAGGAGCTCGGAGCTCGTTACGGCTTGGTTATGCGCAACAGAGCGCCCCAGCAGGTATTCAGCGATCTGGAAAATGCCCTAAACTCTCTCTTCCCTTACCGGAGACTGTTCTCAAGACTTGTTATTGTTGAAACAGTGAATGAAAGACCCATACAAAGTAAATATTAATTGCCTACTGGTACCATACGTTCATTGTTACTTCAGTAAGTATTGACGAATAACAAACAGTGTTAAGTATGTGTTGCGTAACAGTTCTGGGGCGGGCGCTTTGTTGCTGCTTTTAGATTTTCAGTTTATTTATTTATTTATTATTATTTAGTGTTCTGTCTGACGACAGGTCCATATGAACAGGATCCTTCCATCCTTTTCTCGGACTGGGACCTGTTCATATACGTTCTTGGCAGATGATCCAGAAGTGGTTTGCCATTGCCTTCTTCTGTGTGTATGGAGTAATTGTTGGGATGCCACGAAGGAAAACTCCGTGTTGCCTAGACCACGGCCTTGCCCAACACAAGTTATAAATTCGGGCACCGCCGGGAATCGAACCCGAGACCCCCAGGATTACAAGGCCAGCGTTCTAACCGCTAGACCACCGTGGCAGCCTATTTTCAGTTTATGAATCCAAAATATGATTCTCCCATACAAACAGCGTAAATTAGGCGAAGACCTCCATTATTACGTTTGACCAAAACTAATCTAATATTTATTGCTTTGTGAGAAGGCCTTTTTGTTTAATTATCACGAAAACGGTGACATGGGAAAAGTGTCCTGGAAATAGTGCGTGCCCCCTTTTTCTGTATAACTTTTATTCGAAACGTGATTAATTGCAATAAATATTCGGCTAGTTTCGCCGTGCATGCACTCTGAAATGCTTTAACGTCTTGGTTCAAAGTGTCCGATACAGTTTTCGTATTTTAACCGAAATTTAATTCGCGTCTATTTTATGATAGGTCGTTTACCGGTTCTCGTGTTGCTATACATGCAGACGGACAGATATATAAAAGTGAGAAGGTTCCTTGTTTTTTCAACTTTTCGTTACGAATGCTCTGATTTATGTGACTGATGTTGGGGTTTCTCTGTCACAAAATTTGGCGTCGCTTTCTCCGCTATGAATCAGTTTACTTCGTTTCTGTGCTGCGGTGTTCGCTCCATTGTCACTGTGCGCGAAATGGAGAAATGTTATTTTTAAGGGTAGTACCGAGCAGAGCATGCGCAGAACGTGTCATTCTGACCACTACTCCTGGACTCCCTTCCACCAAGATAAATGACGCTGACGGTACCAGCCAGTAGTGTTGGATCCGTGGTATTGATTGAAGACTCCCTCTTCCAGAGGTCGCCCCCCCCCCCCCAAATGGAGCGCTTGTTCCTGTGAGACGTAATTTTGACTCCATAATTTTCGGTGTGAATTTGTATTTGGGCATGAGGACAGTTAAACAAAATATTTTCTTATGGCCTTGAAAGAAAATCCGGTGATTGAAGCAGGTTAGCACGGCATTAATGCAACTAATTTCACGACGTTAGTGGCTCAGACTATGTAGCGTCGAATGACGGTGATTAATGAACTGGTAAGGATGTGGAAGGAAGCTGTCGGACCTAATTTATAGCACTGACTCTGCTGAAGAAACCACGGAAATTCTCAGTCAATATTGATGGTCTCCGGGTCTAGATTTGAAATCGGGACCTCCCGAATACGAATCAGGAGTGCTAACCACTCATCCTTGTCATTCGGTGATACATGTCGTCGCATTAGAGGTGATTTATGATTCTCTTAATCGTATTTAATTTCACATACTTTGCAAAACAATCTTTATCACTTATAAAGATAACATTGAAAAGCGAATAACGACTGAACGTAACCTTTTTTTTTACGTATTTTGATTAAGTTTCATAGATCAATCAACCTGCACAAGTGGCTAACGAAGATTGCTTTAAACTTATAATACAGTCCATTGTAATTTCAAAATATGTCATTACAGATATTCTACAAACAATACGGTAATCAGTCATCCATTATGGACACCATTAACTGGGCCCATTAAATGATTACGTTAAAAATAGGATACAGTCCATAGTAATTTTGAGTGTCATAACAGATATTCTACAAACAACGCGGTAAACAACTTTCTACACCATTAACAGGACTCGTACAACGCACGGAAATTGTATTCCCGTACCGAAGTGCACATAATATCCTCATGTGTTCTTTGTGGCGTGCTTTTTGAGGTATTATACCTGCCTTTCCCCGAGAAACTAATTTACGAATTTAGAGAATTTATAAATATTCCAATTTGAAGAACTGACTTTTCTTAATTAAAGCTAAAACACTCCTACATGCACGATCACTTCGGCTTATTCCCACTTTACCATAGTAACCATGGTAAACATTCAAGGTACGCATAACAATGGTCGCCAATGGTAACCATGATTACCATTGTGAACAAATATCCCCAGCATGGACACCAGATCGCAGCACCTCATTGTCCACCTCACGACTTTTCACGTCCGTCATTTTGTTATCACCGCTCGTAGGATATTTAAAATTACGATTTTGAGGTCGTGCAGAATGGCACAACCTCCATGCCAAATTTCATCCAAATCCGTCCGTTGGTTCTTTAGTTGAATCGACTTGACAGACGGGCGGATAGACAGACACGATCAGCCCACGATGCATTCGTTCAAAGAACACGCAATCTCATTTACAAAGAGATATATAAATGCAGGAAAATTTGCGTCAACATACGAATATATACGAGATATATAAGCGCTGTGAATTTTATCCACATGAGATTTTATTTAGTGTTGTCCAACTTTACAATCCAAGTTTAAAATGCTCTTATGTTTATTGTGTGGTGGCGCCTTATAGATGTGGGCTATGTTTTCGACGTTTCGGAGACTCTTACTGTCTCCATCTTCAAAGCGAATTGACTAGCAGAGTCCAAATCGTTTTACAACTATCGATTAGTTATCCAGTGTTGATTGAAATCAAGCCTTTTCTGTGGCAGAAGACTAGTTGTGTTTGTGGGCATACCCCCCGGAGACTAAGTGAGCAGTACAAATATTTGACATGGACGTTTATGATGTGAATGAAAAATTTGAGGCGTGTTACGTATTAATCCGCGTTCATTTTCTACCTTAAGTTACAGTTCTGTTACTTGTCATTAACTTAACAACCATAATTATTTTAAGATTTCTGCATCTGTTTTCAAATCGGCCATAGCTCGGCCACGAAGTGTCCAAGAATCCATATTTAAAGATACATTCCACGTTTTTGCCCATAACAGATATTTAAGATATTCTTTGATTTTTAATACATATCTGAAAATATAAGTAAGAAGGGTAAGATTCCATTTATTTTGCGAAACATTTCTTCGATGTTTATTTAGTGAGAAGTGTTTGTTTTTTTCTCGTAATATGTCAATAGTGGATGAAATAGTGTTCGGTGGTAGAGTTCAGAGCGACGTGTTGTGACGTCATTGTCGATTAGACTCCAGTCTTCTCAGTGATCCAGTCCCGGTAGGCTGAGACCCGGGTGTACACGGTAGGGTAGCCCTGGACAGCGCATCCGTACGCCCAGGATACAAGACCGACAACCGCCCCGTCTACGAGCAACGGGCCTCCTGAATCACCCTGTGTAAAAAACACAAAAATACATCACAAACGTTTCTTATTCTTTGATTTTTTTTAATTACAGTTTTTATTCAGGCACCGTCTTTCAGCGTTTGTTACCACCGCGCTACTAACACACTGATACCACACCCTAACATGTTTCGGCCATTATTATGTCATCTTCATGGTTATTATTTACATTTCTATTAAAAGTGTTTTTCTTTCGGAAGATTGGAAATACTGACGTGGGTCTTGGTTACTACCAAATCAGTGTAGACATGTAGAATCTATATGATGGTTTGTTCCAAGACAACTGCTAATAGCTCGAGTAGTTTTAAACCCCGTTGGTATACTGTGCCAAAAAACGAGTGCTTGATTTATGAAGAAAGCTGAGCTTGTGGTATTTCCGTGTGTGGGCGTGTCCTCTAATAATAGTAAGCTGTATATAATTTGACCTTACTAGTGTCCAAGATGTATGGAATTCACTGCCAAGGTTCAGGACCCGGTATATTTCCATTAGCCGTGATTCTTGAGGTTTGTGTATTGGTACCTCAAGAATGAGTGGAGTTGTACTCTCACTTCGTCATACATCTTCATGATATTGTGCTTATCAGGCACCAGGGGAATCTTAATTTGACTATGTCTAGTCCATTGTTTAACTTTCCTGTAGAAATACCGTAGATAATAACATTTTAAAAAAAATAATGAAAAAATTAGAGACGCGTTTGGAGCCCTCCGTACAAAAAGAGAACAGTTCTGGCATTACACCAAAAAGGACGAAAACCTAAGAGGCATACTTAGAACAAGGTTTTTGCCCTAGTGATTGCTAATATTAACCATTTACAGTGTACGTAATACGTATTTCGCACAGAAACATCGTCGAATTTTGCTCTGTGTGCGTGTTTTGGCGCCAATGAAGAAAATGTGTCAATGGCTTTATTTGTAAATTAAAATTATTTATTTCGCTTCATCAGCACATCTCGCGCTTTCAAAGTTTCATTGGAAAATCTAAATAGAAAAAACTGCTATGTTGACGTAGTAATGGATCTGAGGATAATTTTAAAATGTATCTTAGGGAAGTGTGATAAGGGGCTGTGGACTGTATTAATCTTGATGATGATAAGGATTTATCTGATGAATCAGTACTTACATTGCATGATCCCTGATTTCCCTGTGGTACATCAGCACAGATATGGCCTTCGTAAATAGGATAGCCAAGGTTGCTGTACACATCGTTGCACTGTTCCTGATTCACAATGTCGAGGTCGACCTTCTGTAGTGTGTTAGGTATAGGGCCATTTTCCTGTAACAGCACAGGCAAACAGGCCCTATAAATAAACATGACATTGTGGCCGATTTCGACTTGACGCGCCGTAGATTTGGAAGAGTTCAGTAACAGAGATAAGGAATTAGAGGGGAGTGTCTACTGCGCCGTCGCATAGTGAGTTAATACGCTGTAAACAGAACTTCGTCTCCCACTACTCTTCCCCTAATTTCTCCTCATGCGCTGCTCAGCGGTCACGTAAAAAAAGTTTGACTGTACTTTAGTATGATTATGGACATTATAATCTGAGTTTATATACGTCCTCTACACGATGTAAATCGGGGTTTGAATTCTGATTGTAACGAATGGATTATTTTCTCAGGATTTAATCCAGTAGAGTTAAAACAGCCGCGTGCCTGGTGATTACTTGGGGTTGTCTGTGGTTAAAATCTGTCGGAGCTTTAATGTAAGCCATTATTTCAGTCTTGCCCCATCGTAGTCATAGATTGAAGCTAAGCACAGATTCAGTTGCCAACAGCCTCTACCTCTCCAAACTTACTTGCAGTCTGCCCCATCCAATGACCGTGGCAGTAGAACCATCAGCTGGGTTTTGTCCCTGGGGTGGCAGAGGAATTGGTTTAATGTTCACTCCATCGATCTCGAAAGGATTTGACACCTGTGAAGAAAATGTATAAATAATTTTTATTTTTTAGTTAGGGCCGGTTTGAACAGAATGTGCAGTGGTTTGATCGAGTCATCTGTACTCGAGATCAGTGACATCTTCAATGATTTGAGTGCAGTTGGTTCAAATAATTATTAAGATGTCGCGAATGCGTGTTGTCACCTTACCCTATCCAAGTATCTGATAAGAACAGATACTGGTACTTCAAAATGGTAAAATTCGAAAGAGATGTGCCCTAGTGACGTCACGAAATTTGTGATTGGAGTGGTTATTTCGTAACTGAATATACCTTAACAACAGCGATGTCATTTTTCCAAGAATCTTCTTCAACGTAACCCTCATGAACAATGATTTCTTCAACTTCATGTCGGGTTCCTCCGTTGTCCAGGTAAATTGTTCCAGCCCAAAATGTGATGCTGGATATAGATGACCTGGAAATTAGGCCAGTGGACAGAGAGACTTGTAAATATATCATAAAAGTTTATGTTTATTTATAATTTAACTCAGACTATACACACAGTGCTCAATGATATGATTATTGTTGAAATGGAAGGGGTCAGAGGGGTATCAGATAAGGGCGCATACTGTCCATTCTAAAAACATTACTTTGTAGCTTCGCGCGGTCTCAGTTTCTGCGTCTGTAATGTTTACACACAGACGAAGGCAATGGCAAACCACTTCTGGATCATCTGCCAAGAACGTATATGAACAGGTCCCAGTCCGAGAAAAGGATGGAAGGATCCTGTTCATATGGACCTGTCTTCAGACAGAACACTTAAAAAAAAAGTACATGCATATGTTTTCGTTCTACCCGCTGACGTAGGCAAAACGCACAGATTCGCCCCGACTACAGTAATTTAAATCTGTTTTGTTTGGAAAGAAAACTTTGTATTGCTGTTTCTTCCTTGTTTTTCCCACGATTTCCTTGCAAGATGGTACTATGTGGATATTTTCGATTGTAATGTTGGTAGGGTAATAATCTGCGTTTTACAGACTCACCCATCAACACAGTGAGCTGCTGTCAACGCCCAGTTTTCGTTCAAGACGGAAGCTCCACAGCTGTGGCTTCTCGGACGTTGCAGTGATAGCTGCAAGAAGAACACTGTTTTCAAGGAAGAATTATAGGTAATGTCTGCGCGCCCAGAGAAGTCCGCGCGGGAGTGGGGGGGGGTGATGTTACTGAGCATGCGCACTCCGCCTGTTCCTGTTACAAATAGTCGGACGTGCATTGTGTGCATGAATAGTGTTGTAGAGGTGCGCGTATGTTTTTGTTGAAGATAATAGCATAGCAGTTTATACCCACCCTACCCTATTCGCAGAGGACTTCTTATGGTGCGCGGACAGTAGGAATTAATACGTTTCTAGACAGCAGAGGGAAGGCAAAATTCCGAACTGGATGGTAATAAACATTTCCCCGAATTTAATGTGGTACTTTTTGTTTTCGTAAATGAATGATGATTAATCTTAAGACACTTTTCTGAAATATGTTACTCACTTGACTAGGAAATTCTCCTTGTTCGACATCAACGCCATTGATGATTCTGTTGTCTCGGACGATAGGAATTCTTCGGGCTGTTCGACCTACGATCTCAGGAATACGTATTCTGTTTTAATGTCTGCCAGATATACGAACGTGATTCTGATAATTTATTTTATAAATATTTAGCGATGCAGATATTAGATAAATGGATGAATTTACCCAGCGGACAATCTGTTTGAAATAGGAGTAATTTTTGAAGATATTTTCATTATTTATAGTAAAGAAAGACTTGACAATAACATTTTGTTGAATTACAGATGTTTACTTATTAAATATTGTTAGTGTTCTGGAAGGGGTAATTACAGATGTTTACTTATTAAATATTAGCAGTGTTCTGGAAGGGGATTTAATTGAACGAATATATTTTAAATGTATACGTAGATGTAATACGTTTATTTTTAAGTGTTACCACGCTAAATAATTACTTTATAAAATATCTTTGCCAGAAAGGATTTTAATATAACTACCTGCAAATTTAAGTGTCTGTAATGACTCAAAATTTACAACCAGTGAAATTATCATATAATTTTCCTGGAGTTTGTTTCCACAGACTGAGTTAACCCACGATAATTCTCATTCAAATTAATTCGTAATCCGACCGAAATTCAAAATAGGTACCTTCCGAACAATACTATAACATACCCACTGCACCAACCTTCGATTCCCACTGCAAACAAAATGGACAGAAGTGCAGTTATTAGCAGCATCTTGGAGATGAGGTTCGCTGAAGTGTGTCAAATGTGGCATTTGCCCTCATTTTATACGTTGTGATAAAACTCAAGACATCACTCTGGGATTTCCATTAACAGTTGATATGAATACGAAAAAAGATAAACTAAGATGCGATTGTGAAGCATCTAATCTTGAAAGACACAGCCTATCTCTCCACGTCATGTCTTTGTCACTCGCTATCACTTGGCTGGATCAGTGCAGTCACATTGTCTTCTCAGACTATATTTAACAGCGAAGGATCAGATATTTCATTACGTAACTGATAGAATTGTGTGCTAGCTTGTCCAAATTCAAAGGTACTTTTAAGGAAAGATAAGATGTTTCCATGGTTTTCACCAGTTGCAAGGCAAATTTATAAGGTTTAGTTCAAAAGAAGCATGACTCGCTTCAACCCAGTAATGGAGGCCTTCAGCGAAAATGATCCTCTTCTCCCAAGTTCAGCCAAACTCCTGGGTAAAACTCACAGACAATCGTCCAATCAGTCATCTTCGCAATGACGAATTCCGTGATGGGATTATCCTTCTACCAGTAGAAATTTCCTTTAGAAAATAATGTTTAAAACTCGTATTCATGCATTTTGGTGATAATATTTGAAAGTTACCCACTTGCCATAAGTTTCTTTAGTGATTAAGAAGATAGGACGTAAGAGTTGATAAATGTTTTCTTACGTACGTGTTTATACGTCGTCTGCTATCAGTCGGTACGTATGTGATATGTATGATAACGATTCCATGTGTTCTTAACTTTAGTTTTAATAATTCGACTAGGATAATTCAGAATACAAAGGCTCAAAGAACGCATGTAGAAACTCCTGAACAGATTTCACTTTTCTTGTCTTGTTTAATACTTTAAGAATGACGTAGGTTTCGGCAACTCCCATTTCCCATAAGGCATCGGTTCTGCCACCTGCCGTGATCTTGGAGAACGAACCCTACGATTGTAGAAAGATTGTTGTACACCAATTCACAAGTTTACTTAACACTGAATGGTCCGTCGTGATCGGTAGATTTTACTTAAGGGAAATATGGTTCAGGGAGAAAGTTCATAAGAAGTTATAATATAACACACATCTTAGATGGTTTGTACAGTCCTACATAAGTGAGTTTTATTGTTAAAAGACATTGAACAGAGAGTTTTTAGGTTAGATACTTTGTTTGCTGAACTCCGTCTTTTTTCCAACAGCTAAGAAGCGAGAAACAGGAAAATGTCATTGTGATATAGAGATTCAGATTTCTTGAAACACCGTGCACATAAATGATTTTACAAAGAATAATTTTAAAACACGTGTGCGAGTACCAAAACACTAGATTTGTCACGATATTAATCAAGACATTGCAACTAATTATTGTGTAGAATACATCTTAAAAGAATGTTTTATCTCAAATCAAATACAAAAAATCGAGGATGTACAGTTTCGTTGTTTGGATGAGATAAATAAAAAAAATACACATGGGACAGCACGCTTTTTAATGAACAGAATATATTTGAATATTTATGATATAATGTATTTGTGAGGTATGAAATTAATATAATTCACTAAAATTGTGCTATTTCTGGAAAAAAAACTATGTTTATGGGAGGGAGGGGGGTAAAAAACATATGATTATTCGATTTTAGGCTGTCGTGCCCATAATTCACTCAACAAATGGATAATTGTTCACAGCTGTGTTACGCCTTCTCACTATGCCGCACCAAAGTCTTACAGATGCGAAGTACAAAATCTCCACTGCACTCAGGAAACTGAAGCCAATGAACAGCCCCAGGAGTCCCCCTGTGCTGGCTGCGGGGGGAACATATATTAAACCTGTTAGACTGTATACTGTGATACAAAAAACTTTAGTTAATATTTTATGGTTATAAAATACTGATTTGGACATATATATGTCATTTGGGAACAGGCATGGGGCATGACTTACATAGAAACTCACTGAGACCAAACAGCTCTGTCTTATAGTAGCTCAGGAATTGCGTCTCCGTGAAGTAGAGATGCACCACCGTAATACTGTTTCTGAAATTGAAATATAGGGAATCTGATTAAATTTGGAGATTTATTGAATTTCATGGTGTATGACTGATATTCTTATCTCTTTAAAAATTGTGCTGTTTAAATTTTGTCGAATTTGGCCTTGTAGGAAAGATGTTGTCTTTTTTTCACAGGTGTCCCTTTGAATTCATTCAGCACTTTTTGTTCCAGAATGCAGCATCATTTTTTACCTCATTTCATCATTTAACAGGACTGCTTCTTCTATGTAGCCTTTATTCGCAGCAAACGATGCATTCATGTGGCTGTGGGTCATGGACGACACGTAACTGATTTCGTTGCATCCGGGCAGACACTGACAGACAGGGTTAATCCAATCTTCTGGCATGTCAATTTGACCTTCTTTTAGAATCTTCATATCAAGAAGCTCTGAAACCCGACAGTTAAGGGACATAATATAGACAGAGAAAGAAATGTGTATGGAACAGACTGAAAATGCATACAAAATTTTTAGTCACATGCGGGGAAAATGGCATGGATGGGAGGATAATATTAAAATTAATCTTAAATAAATTAGGTGTGGGGATAACGATTCGTCTGATTTGGATTAGGGTGTACGGTGGCAGACTCTGGTGGACGCAGTAATGAACCTTCAGGCTCAATAAGAGGTGGGGAGTTTCTTGACCAGCTGAACAAATATCATCTTATCGAGAATGACTGCAAATTCCAGTATTCTCCTGGTTATGTAGTTCTGTAATACCCAGTAAAGGTTTTTTAATTTAAATTTGTGCTGTCTCGAGTCTTTAGATTTTTTTTTCAGTCCCTACTGCCCCCCTCCCACGACCATCCTTTTCTGTGATACATAAAAATTTCTTTGCATTGTTCCTTTCAATTATGCCATTTATTTTATTGCATGATTGTCATTTTATGTCGAGATCAGTATTTTTATTGAGAAGGCTGTGGTAAGATAATATTGGAATATGCCAGGGAATCAATGTCTGAGATTGGGTTGCGATTATAAGTGGGCGTTGGTAATGTATGTAAGTGTTACTGTCTGATTCAATGCACACAAGAATATTTGTTATTAATACATCGCAAAACAGCCAAAATGAACCTGTATAATTTGCAGCTTAAAAGTTATTCTACTCACTTCGAGCCTTGTTTGCACAACTCTCCTCCTCCTTGCCACATATAGGAGTATTAATGTCCTCTGAAACAAATTCAACAATTTTAAAATTATAAATCTGACATTTGATTAAAATAGACTCATGTAAAACTTGCCTTCTGCCTTGAAAAATGGGGCACTTAAAATAATGAACTGTCTTAATTTGTTGTCACGTACTTGGCAGGTAGAATGGGACGCATTTGCAGACATCGAAGGTATAGTTGGCCTCACACTCCAGAATGCAGTTCCTCTTTGTGTATGTACGGTAAAACTGAAGATACTTGTCTTGTGAATAGGCGCACTGTCGGCTTACTTCTTTCACATTACGGAGTGACATTGTGGAGTTGTTAATGACTGGCTTGATTTTTATCCGATACTCTCTTCCTGGCGCTATCAGTGACCCAAAGTCTGCGATCTTGGGCGTCTCCACTGGATTGTGAAGGAGCAACTGAAACGGTGTGACATACCAGACCATTGAAAGATGATTTAGTCACACTGTTTTAATGTGTGTGTCGAATTAAATTTGTTTAAAAAATGCAAAAAAAAAAGAATGCTGCATCTGTCCATCCATTTCTGGACCTTGGATCTTAATTAAATGGGTATTGAGAGATTATTTTGTGGTAAGAATCCGCCTCTTAAGAGCTTTAACTTTGGGATGGCCGATAGAGTTGTACTGTATGGATTTTGAAGGCATTGTGCTGAATGTCACTGAATTGTCTCCAGTTGTCCAAAAGATTTCTTTGTCTTGTAGAAAAAAATGATAAAATGACGGTTGAAATGACATGAAAAAATTCGTGCAAATGCCCAGTGTAAGCCGTGGCCCTCACCTTGAAGCCAACACTCGCAGATGTCGAACAGTGAAATTGTTGTAATTCTGCATCTAAGACAATAGTCAATCCCAAGTGAGTCCCTGAACCACGAGGTCTCCAGGGGAGTGTATCGGGGGAACTGCTAGGTGGATATCCTGCTTCCGGAGTCCAGTCTACGGTATCCATTGGAAAGGTCACATTCAGATCGGAGAGATTACGTCTGTAACAAGTTAGGAAATATATATCATAAATGCATATCGTAACAATTCTGTTCAGATTTCCATTGGAATTGTAAGGGGTAAATGGCCTGTGCGTGGGCATGTGGCTGAGTTATGATGTAATTATTGGAGATGTCCCTCGTGGTTGACTGCGGATTTCCCCGGATATAGATCTTAGACCTGCAACCTCAAGTATGCCATCCACTGATGATGGCAGATGGGGATGGAGCATCGGTAGAATGATGAATTCGGGGGCAAACTGAATTTTCTCATAAATATCTGCCCCAGTGTCACTTTGTGCAGCACAAATCTTGATTGGACTGAGCTGACAAATAACTGCTTGACTTTTCATTGGCTAGATCAAGTAAGATGATTTACCATGGAATTGGCTGCCATAGAGAATTCAGTATGTTTAATTTCTCTGATGTTTTTAGAGTTATGGCTTACGGGTTTCTGAATATATACTCTCTCTTCACTTTGTTGAAGGAACAGCAGATTCCTTCATCTGTTAGTGAAGGGTTAAAGATGTCAGTGCAATTCTTAAGATCCCCAGCAAAGTAACAAGCTTTGATCATTTCATGGCATGGCTGTCTGACCTGTAACAGAGTGCGAAAGCTACGTGAATGTGGAACCAAACATAGAACCAATAATACACCGGTTGATGTGGCCTGCCGCTGTCAATGAGGTACAGACTGTTTTAGATCAGTTGTGTGTAACCTATAAATAAATCAAAGGTATGCATATTTTTATGACTTGAGGTTTTCACAGCAGTGTGTCTTAAGATTTCTGTCTTCTGGGTTGTCGCACCGTGTAGTATGGTAGATTTCAACCTACGTTTCAGATGGGCGATGACCTCTGAAACGTTGGTAAACATCTACCATACTACACGGCGCAACAATCCGGAAGACAGAAATCTTCGTACGCATATTTCGTACCAGAATAAATTTTAGAGGCGTTCATTAATATAATATGTAAATTAATTAAGAGTGAGTTATATAGTTAGTCTCTAAATTTTTATACATTTTGGTACTGGAAGGGGAGTCGACAGTGGAAGTTGTTGGGCGAATTTAATATTTCTGTTTTTTGGTTCAGTATAACCTCAATCTAATTTTTCATTTTCCTCAAAAATGGTTCTTCGTGAAATATGAAATGTAGAGCCTAATAGCATTTGTAGTTCTTTTATTATTTTATGACTCCAGTTTTGTATGTAATTAATTATGTACCAGTATATTTGTTTCTATAATAAATTGACATCAACAGTAGAGACTGAAATGTGATGAGCTGTGAGAAGGCTGGAAACGTGTGATCGTTTACACCTTGTTCAGATAAAATTAAAAAAGAAAAAGCTTTTGTATAATAATAACATAAGGATCTATGTGGGATGCATGGGTCTGTGGCACTGTTTTATTTACTTACCGTCACCATGAAGTTTAGGATAGTGTCAAAGCCATCGGATTTATTACTATATTTGGTTATCGGTTTCTCTTTGTTAGAATTATTACACACATCCTTCATCAGTTTCTGGAATAATATGTCTGTTTTATTTCTGCAAGAAGAAAAGAGTATATCAGAACAGAGATAACGTAAAAAAAAATCTTTCTGTACGTCACATGCAAATAAGTCTTCTTTCTGTTTGCGTAAAATTAAAACACAAATTCAATGAAGCTATTACATCTGAATGTGTCATCTTCAAAACCATTCAAACAATTGTGACTTAAATTTGTATTTTACATTTTCACTTAATATTAATTACTTAGTAAGGACTACCGACAGCATCATTAAACAAAATACAAATAAATGAACATAAAGTAGGGTTAGGTTGTAAAACAAGCGACAGATATTAGCAAATGTTTGTGCTTAATTCATTGTGTACTTTGATTTGTTTATCCTGTCAGCTTCAGATTTCCGTACTTCATTCATGGTGCAGATGGTGATCGCTGGGAACGGAATGTCGGTGAGTTGAGTAGTCCTTGCCCCAATGGAGACGATGACCGGGGTCTCGTCCCACTTGGCGTAAACAGTGTTGATGAAGTAGCCCGCAGTAATGGTGGCAAGAATGAATGCCACTGACCAAAACAACCTGAAAACAACACGATCACTCTCTGACTCACTCTGTGAGCTAATCGTCAATAAATCAAATTCCCGCATTTCTTCATTGTATGCAAGAACCTGCCAGATAGATCCATCCCACAGTCTCTTATTTTACTTATCCATTTTAATATTATCCTTCCATCTATGCCTAGATCTCCAACGAGGTTTTTGAATAAGATTGCTGTGCATTTATCATCGCTTTCGTATGTTCTACAGTAATAATATTTGGTGGTAAGTAGAATTTTTATTAGCTTCTCATTGTACAGTTTTCTCCAACCTCCTTTAATTTCTTCCTGTAATGTGAGACCATGTTCCACACCCATACAGAGAAACAGGTAGAATCTTTGGTGACCAGCCACATCAATATGGATCCGTGGTCGTACATTTCAGGAAGTGATATTATCATCCGTGGTGATGTTGGAATATTTCGTACAGTCGCCGCGAGAGCTTCGAGTTATGAAGATGGAACGCAAGATTAATCTGGTAGATCAGATAGAAAGAGTTCTGATGTTCAGGTACGTTCACAGGCATTTGAGTGGCTGATGTAAATTTTATGTGTACCTTTCCACAAAGTGCAGCTTTTTGTCGCCGACATATTTGAGACCATGCAAGGTGCTCCTGTCACAGAATTCGTTGAACAAATCAACACATGTTGTGCAACTGCAGCTCGGCACGGCGCGACCGATGAGTTTGTTGCCGTGTTGCGCGAGATGTATATTTCTGGTGTAGCCATGGCTACCATCTGTAACAAATAGTTGGATGCACTTTTAGGTCACCGAATGTCTTATTCGTGTTTGCAGGAGGGTCCAATTTCTGTTCTCGATATCCTGACCGGCGTGTCCCTCGTGTCATCTGGTTGCGTTGAAGGAGCGGAGCTTATGTATTGAGGACAGTTTTTATTTCGATTTAAATTTCAATCCATCTTGGCTGTTTTCAATCTATGTTCGGCGTACTGAAATGCAAAGTCGGAAAACAGTAGCAAAATATTACCTACTTCTGTTCTGGTTAGTTTTATGTGGTAATAGGTTGTAGAAAAATACGTGAGTTGTTAAGCAGCATTTTTTATAGATCGTAAAACATCATGGTAGCTGTAGAAAATATTTATTTAAATTTTTGTTTTGTTTTATGAACCTAATGAATGGAGAATTAAGAAACTTTTTCTGCCCTTGTTCAGTGAGAAACTGTTTCGTAGCTGCCATACGTTTTTTGAGTAGAAGTGGTTTGTTTAACTTGGCGACACATTCACCCTGAAGATGGCAGCTGGAATTTTTGACGAAACTTTGGTTTAATTCTTAACATTCTACGCGGCTCAACCCCGAAAGTCGAAGTTACACACATTGACGACAGATTAAAATGTGAACTTAAAGGTGGGGAGTGTTTCTGGGTATGCTATTATCGTCACTTTACGCATGACACCATTAGGCGTACAACATGGAACCGCATTATTCTGTTTTATCAGTTAATTGAAACTATTTTTGGATTTCGATCGAAATGAAATTCGTGGGGGTTAACATTTTTTTCTCCCATAATGCAGCGTGAATGAGTAATTCTATACTGACCTTTATTGCTTATCGTCTTGATCAGAGACCGGCTGGGATTAAAAAATCGCATGTATCATGTTTTACGTCCATTACTTCTTAATGGAAACCAGAAGAACAAGGAAAGTCGATTTAAATATTCTGTTCATATTGAACTTTGCCTTCACCACGTCATGCAGAGAAATATCGGTAACAAAATGACGATGTTGTTCTGCGTTCACGCCTCGGTCGCCTTACCCCCGAGAAAACCTTTGGTACCCATTGGATAGGAGGCTTGACTGTGGCAAAATGAACTTTTGTCACTGCTAGGATTCGAACCGCTGTTGTCTGTTCCGTAGATTGCATTGATTGCCTATGGTACACAAATACCCAGGCCTGCCTCCACTTTTACCAACATTATGATGTTACAGGAGAAGCAAATTGCTGTGTGAACATGGAAATAGAAATGTTCTCATATCTCTTGGTGTTTTATTATATAGAATAATCGAAGAATCATGGAACCCATTTCTGACGCATATTCTGTTTGTCAACAAATAAACTGAAATCAGGAATCAAAAATAAAGTATTAAGTGTTGGAGATGTTCAGCGATGAAAGAATTTACTCTTTTCCTCATGTCTGATTAACCCCGGTGAAGAGTTTCTGTGCGACATTGAAACGATTCATCAAACGAGATATTATCGATTTGTTTGGTACAGGAGAATCGATAAACATATCTCTAAATTCATTCTGGCAACTTTAAGTAAGAACGAGACGCCAGGGAGTATTCAACAATGAACACTCTTTTGACTACTGGAAAAAAAAAAGACATCCTTGCAATTCTATTGTTGAAAAACAATTTACGGACTGGCGTAAGCAGGTTACAACATGATGTGTATGGTCACAGCTATATTATGTGTTTATTAAACTAATCGAATTGCAACCATAAACAAATATTCAAATTTGTGTTACGTAACATTTATATAAACCTGTATTTACAGACATAGATTTTTCTGTGGCTTCTTACCGAAATTGACCTTTCCAAAGCTCCCGCTGATAGTGTGAATTTGCTGTCCGTACTGTGGTCCATAATCTCGTCTTCTTGCGTGAAGATGGTCTCCCCTTGCGAACTGGTCCATTACCACATTACGTTTCTTTGTCTTCCTCAGCATTTACTCAGCAGGACTGTTCAGATACGTGACAGGTTATCACATTGGTACTCAGCACACGTTTTAAGTGTTTACGTTTCAGAACTTCTAAGTACGGATTCTTAACCTCAACACTAGTTGGAGGTGAGTATTTACGATCTATTAAACTGGCTCCTGTAAATACATAGGTCTACAATGAAAAAGCGTGCAGCAGGTCCACAATTTTTATTTGTAATGTAGTTCATAGTTATTAGCTATTTGAAGATGTTGAAAATATGTTCACTCCTATATAATAACCAGTGTCCGTCTACGACTGCGCAGTTCGGAAGAAATTTAAAATTATGTTCTGACGGTGGCGACCCTGGAGGCAAGAAATCCAAACGCAGCAATAGTGGCGTTGGGTCCGGTCTGTACCTTTATCTTTCGTGCATTAATGGTTCTCGTCACTGAATACATGTAAAATATCTCACAGAATTGACGGTTGCCTTATGTTTGCAAGAATATGTAACAAACTCGTGGGAATACGTAAGTGTTGCACCGTCAGGAATCAGACCATCTTGACAAACGAGGTTCTTGATTAAGCACAAACTCTCACGCAAGAATCCAATTATGGATCTTCATTTTTGCTAGGTTATCATGCAAAACGCCGACCTCTGCTACATCTGGCGAAGACAAAACACGCATATAAACGCCTTCAGACATCCTTTGCTACGAAAATGAAATTAAGCCCTTAAATTCGAGCAACTTAATTTTCATTAGGAAAGTTTCATAATTTGCTTCAGTCTCACCATGTCAAGTTCTGTATATAAATGTAAAATAACTTATAACAATTTCTTCCCACATAATTATTTACCAACCCGATATTCATAATATTCCTAACTTCAATCATTCAGGCCATATAAACACTGCAGCAGATACGGCTGTATTATTTCATTTCTACTCTGAAGAAGGAGGCGATATATTCCTCCGAAATGCTGATAACCAACTACATGGCGTCATAACTCAGAAGACGACAACAAACAGAATATGTATGTCTTCTATTTTCATCGCCCTGATGATGGAGGCAGCAAAGACCTCTGAAACGTCGGTTAGCTTCTACCAGACTACACAGCGGTACAACCCAGAAGACATCCACATTTATTTTAATTACAAATTTGGTAAATAGACTTACGTATGTACTTATCTGACTACTAATTATTCCAGCCTTAAAAGAGTTTATTTAACGACGTTTTTCAGAAACTCAGACTATGTTGCGTCGAATGAGAGGATACTAGTGAATAATTAATTAGAAAGGATGTCGAAAGGAAGTTGTCGTGGCCTATTTCAAGGTACTATCCCGGCATTTTTCCTAGAGGTACTGAGGAAAACCACGAAGATCCTCAGTCAGAATATCCTGTCTCCGGGGCGAGTTGAGAAAGAGTATGTTATCAAGTCTTGCAGTTTTAGAGATAATTACACATAATTTAACTTTTACGATCTGTCGTATCGTGAGTCGAGAAAATGTTTGACTGATTTCGTATTCCTGAAATATTATTGTAACTGCATCAGGTAAGTAACCATTAACAGGCGAGTGCCACTTAAGGGAACACTTTTTCTTAGAAAGAGTTGATCTATAATTATTAGACCTTTTCAAAGTTAATAAGAGTGTATACCCTTCCGTTCACGTTATCTCATCGACCTCATCTATTTTACATTATGTATATAAGTATTTTTACAGCCTTTAACAACAATAAAAGATCGCCATGTACTTACCTGGACGACTTATTCCATTGTCGTTATGGATACAATGACGTTAGTTGAACTCGCCACTTCTCGTAATAAGAGGCAATCATGTCTGCGATTCCTTCAACACTAATACACTAGAGCTCATTGCACTTCGCCGTCTGTTCTGGTCAATACCTGAACACACAAATACAATAATGCCGAGTTACTTAATGGCTGCTGTATTACACGACACGTAACGACTTATCAGGGAGGAAGGTGCTTTTAATACACGCGTTTTCCTGATAGCGATTTTTTTTTTTACAAATTTATGTACACGAAACTGTTTTAACGTCATGAATACGAAAGTATAACGTGAAAATATTTAAGTCTAAATAATTACATGCAATATATTACTATTATTAATCATTATTTAGATTTGTAAAAGCGATGTAGAATTTCAAAATGTAACGTTAATGCAGAATTAACCAAATTTCAATTGAAAAAATATATCATTTTTGTTAATTTCGGGAGAGATGTGGATCAGATGGGGGACAACAAGCTTCTCTGAAACGTCATTCAATTTTTACCCCCGACAACACGTCCCAACATCCCAGAAGACATCTTCATGTTCGTCGCCGTGATAAACTGAAATTTTACCAATGATAAGATGATAATTAATGTTCAGGTTCTCATGAATGTGGGTTATGTCACTGAATTTTGGGTTTCATTAGTGTAGATTTAGAGGAAGCTTTGACTAATCTTAGTAAGGGTAGGAAATTTTGACGCCCTTGTGGTCTCGAAGATTGTTACCAACGTTTCGCTGGAACGCACTGTCTCTATTTTCAGAATTAATCATTTGTTCTTCCAAAACGTTGGTCATGTCGTACAAGTCCATACAGCGTCACAACCTAGGGGGCAAATACCAAGAGCGCAGAGTCAGCGTACAAATATCGGGAACCATAGGTGACATCTGTTATAAATAAGTGTAGTTACATGAAGGAAGGATTATACAGATTCAAAGACGATTATATGTGACAGCCATCCTTGCCAAAGAGAGCAAATGGTATGGTAAATTTCTTTAACCTTCGTAATTTCGATGTTGCAAGTTACCATGGACTTTTTCAAGTTACCTTTGGTGTCGCGAGGGTTGCATTTGGTAAAGAGTATGGCTTGTATTCTGCGTTCATCAAAATATGTCCGTAATTTCGGTAGCCTAGCACGAAGTATAGTTTTTAATTCAAGTAGAAGAGATGTCGATGGAGCAATTATACAAAACAGTCAGTGTTTAAGTACTGGTCTTACGAAGTAAGTTTCAGTAGTTTACACCATGTGCAGTGGGGTTAGGTCATACAGACCGGTACATTGTTTCAGAAAAAAACTATTGTTAATGTAATACACATAGAAAGTCATGCACTTTATTCTTATGTAGTGGATTGTAGTTTTTCTTCTGTTTCTAAGTTTTTCAGGCTATTTAACAAATTTACTGTTTGGGATTCATATAATGTGTTCGTGAGTAGGCTGCCTTCACCTGAACTTTGTTTGACTTTTCTACACTGGATTCACTGAATACATTGAGTAAACCAATGTAAGGATCTTCGAATGTAAAGTAGCCCCCAGAACTTAAAGATTTGTACATCGCTGATGATGTAAAGGTTTGTCTCTCCTTAGCCACTTTACTTAAATTCAACAGTCTGTTTCATTATTTCCATTTCAGTATATTTCTCCACTCATGCATCTTAATGTGGCTGCCTCCATGTTATTATCCAAAGTTTCATGGATCTGATAAATGTAAATAAAACAAATTATCCATGTTTGTCAGTAAAAGATGTAATGATGTTGCAAGTGTGTACTCTGGAGGACAGAATGTATGATACGATATTCTTCAAGAGCTCAGAAATATCCTGTTCTTTATCAAGGTTCATTCCTTTGTCAGCTATAAAAGACTTGTTATATAACATTGTAGGGACAATTTCAGTATGCTAGTAATCACAATAGGTTTCCTAGTTTATTTTTAAAAGTTTGGTTTAAATTCTGCTCATTTCATGCATAAAAATTAATCCTTCTATACATTTAGGTCTCTGGCAACGCAAGCTGTTCCATCGCATAGCCATAATGATTCAAATCTTGACAAAAGCCTTAAGCGTCTTGATCATGATGTACGTCGCACAGGAAGAATAACAAGAAGAGAACTGGAAATTGTGTTGGAGGAATTACGTCACACAAGTATGATTATATAGGGCCAAAAGAACGCTTATGATACTAAGAACTAATAACAAATTGTGTATATATAAATTTATTTTAGTTGGGAATTTGTTGGTAATTTTAAGGAATGTGCTCAATGTACTGGCATATTCTGATGGCTGTAAGACGTCCTTTCAGTTGGCAGCTGTTAAGTATGATCACATGCAAGATATAGTTAACAATGGGTTTAGTGTACATATACCTAAGTTTTGAGGTTTTTTAGGCTTTCATTATGAAATATTTGATATAGCTGTTTGAAGCAGATTAAATTAAATACTGTAGTATGTCATTGAGTTGTAAATTTATGTTTTGTCTGTACTTAAACATGTGAATGAAGGCGGGTGGCTGCAGGATGCACTGTAGCAAGGAACATAGTTGCATATTTGCTGGTCAGTCAATGTCTCCCTCTCTCTTTCTGTGCATAACACTAGACTTGTCCACGTTTGTGCGTTTCCATATATTCCATGAAGCCTGACTGCATTGTACTGACTCCCTGCAGCCAGACGTTTAAGCTGTCTGCATGCGCTTGTGTGTACCTTTACATATCAGCTTAGAAATTCGTTAATAACTTAAAGAATGAGTATACAGTACTGTTACTTTAATTTTTCTTTTAACAGGATCTGCTACAAGTACACAGTCTCTTCTCATTATTCGATGCTGCGGCAATTTGGTGCCGGAGGCTTCTCCGGAAGTCCGTACTCAGTTGGTTGAAGAAATCTGGAAGACTCTGGAGAATATCGGTATCCGCACATAATTTCTGTTTCCGTGATTTGTAAACATGAATTTTATGTCATGCTTTAACATTTGTTTCTTTGTAAACATGAATTTTATGTCATGCTCTAACATTCGTTTGCCCATAAGAACAACTTCATGCACTAATAGGCATTATACTAAAAATATTGTTGCATGAAAGGAATGGTTTGACTTCACTAATAGGCATTATACTAAAAATATTGGTGCATGAAAGGAATGATTTGTTTGACTATTTAGGTTTTAAAGTTGTATAATGAGGAGCTTCATAAGTTGTAGCCTTGTGTACAGTGAGTTTTAAAGTTGTATAATGAGGAGCTTCGTAAGTTGTAGCCTCTGTCAGATATTATTAGGATTGTTAGATCAAGGAGAATCAGATAGGTGGGGCCTTTACCTTTACAGTTTTCCTTATTTATACCAGACTTAATTTCTCTACTTTCCATTCATGTTAGGGGATTTTGCAGTTTATAAAATCTGTGTACAGTGGCGAACACTGTTTATTGTTTATATTGCAGGAGTTCCAATGGATGTTAGTCATTACAACGCATTGCTTCGAGTGTACTTGGAAAATGAACATCTGTTTTCTCCTACTGATTTTCTGGCAAATATGGAACATAAAGGTGTTGAACCAAACAGAGTGACGTATCAGCGTCTGATTTCACGTTACTGCCAGCATGGTGACATTGAGGGAGCCACCCGCATCCTCGAATTTATGCGAGAAAAGCAGCTGCCCGTGAATGAAAATGTGTTCAACGCCCTCATTATGGGGCATTCGCAGGCTGAGTACGTCACTAAATTAAATATTTATTTACTCTGTTCAACAAATAGCAGATTTTAGTGACAACAGTGATGAACACGTTGAGTTCTAAACATGTTCATATTTGTTTTGGTTACCCCTCAGTGATATGGAAAGCGCATCTGGTATCCTTGGAGTTATGCAGCAGGCAGGACTTGAGCCTAGTGCTGACACCTACACCACTCTGCTCTGTGGCTATGCTAAGAAAGGTGATATTGATGCAATCGCCAAGACATTAGAGCAGTGCGATGCTAAGGATATACAGCTCTTAGACAGAGATTATATGGAGGTTATATACTCTCTTGCTATCAATAACCATCTGGAACATGTCGATAAAGTAAGTTTGTTTTGCGTTTACGTTTAAAAGTGAGGCAGGTATCTCAGTCAGTATACTGACTGGCTACGAGTTCGATCCCCGACGGAGGCAGAGGATTTTCTTCTGACCTCTGAGTCCAGACCGGCTGTGGGGCCCACCCAGCCTCCTGTCCGATGGGTAACGGGACCCTTTTCCAGGGTTAAAGCGCGGCCAGGGCGCGACGCTTACCACTTACCCCCATCTAGTGCCAAGGTTGAGAATCAGTAGGAGCTATACTGCCTCTCCCCTAAGTGCCAGCATGACGTGCGATGGGACGACTTTTCTGCATTTTAATGTATACACATGGATCAATTTTCTTAACTTACGTCTGGCATGCGAACTTTTCCCCTTGCCACTTACACCCCTGCTTCGGAATAATTCTTATCAAACCATTGAGGCCGAAAGTCGTTGAAATTATACGTAAAACTTTATCCTCAAAGAAAACGCAGTGAATCTCCATTACAAAAACCACGCAGTTTACTTTGTTCGGAAATAAGCGCCGACATGAAAATCTTGATCTGTGCTTTTCTTTTTGTTAAGTTGATAGACCGAATGAGACAGACAGCGGGATATAATCAGGATGCTGTGAATCTAATCTTACGCCTTGTGAATTGCGGACATGAGGATCTTGGGTATAAGATTCTTCTTACAATGCCACGGCCATCTCGATCCGATGGAGAACAAGGGTTTGTAGGCTCCTTCTTTATCCGCCAGCTTGTGAAGGCGAATAGGGTGAGTAAGGAATAATAATAAAGAGGTGATACAATTACTTCTGAATAAATTCTGCATATTTTCTACAATTCTTTGCAAGTCTCAGTACTCATGATTACTCCCCCCCCCCCCCCCTTCTGTTTGCTTATTCCTTTGTATAGTGATGTGGAAATGCATTGAGACAATATTAATGTTCCTCTGATCTATAGTAATGCTACAGAAAAAATTTAAAAGAATTGACCAATTAAGACTCCTTCAATGTATTTTCTGTTCTTGATGCTTTCCATTATTCCTGTCTGCAGTTAATTGGGCCATTGGTTAATCGGGGGAAGCCGTTTATTTCGAAACAAATCTTAAAGAGCAAACTTTTTTAACTCTTTTCGTGGAACTTCGCTTAATTGGGCCAAAGCGTTCTAGTCCCGATGTGAGATCCAAGTATGTTGTTATCTGTTTAATTTCAGCCAGTAGAGAAAATTATATCCATATGTGATAAATTGGAGAAAGAAGATTTAAACCCACGGGCACTATTGGTGGCTGTGGAATGCAGCATCCAGTCACGGAATATTGATCAGGCCTGTGCCCTTATGCACACAATGAAAGAAAACAATATACCCATCAGACAGCATTATTTCTGGCCTCTCCTCGCCAGCCATCGTGACAATGTCAATGGTAAGCATCATTTATTGTTTTCATTCCTGTACTGACCATGGAGATACCAGTAACAGGCTTGGTATACGAGGCGCGTCCACAAAGTAAGTTTCCCTGGGGCCGTTTACAGAAACAAAACACAATTTCATGGAAATATTTATTGCAACAGATACAGCAAGTGTCCAGCTATTTTTCAACATATTCGCCACCGGAATTGAGACATTTGTCATACCGTGGGACCAACTTTTGAATACCTGTGTCGTAGAAGTCTGCCGCCTGGGATTGGAACCACTGTGTGACAGCCATCTCCGCCTCTCTGTCATTCTCAAAACGCTGACGCTGACCGGACAGGAATTTCTTGAGGTGTAGGAAAAGATGGAAATCACTGGGAGCGAGGTCCGGGCTGTAGGGTGGATGATTAAACACCTCCCAGCTGAACTCCTGCAGGAGACTTGCTGTCCGTCGAGCCGTGTGCGGCTTAGCGTTATCACTGACCGCACTTCACAGTCGGCGGGAGCTGGAATAAGAACCTCCATCTTCAACAGCTGCAACGATGCTACTGTGAGAACGCGGGAGGTGCCGTTAGTGCATGCGCCATGCTACGTCATTGCTCTATCACGTACGCACAGTCGCTTCGCGCAATATAAGGTTTGCTAGCTTTGGGACGAGTGGGAAACTTACTTTGAGGACGCGCCTCGTATTAACAGGGAAGCAAGTCTGCATGAGGAGGTTAACAGGAACTATCGGTTAATAATTGCACAATCATCTGTTTTCCTACATAACGGTAATTTCCACTAGTACAGATTCTGACTAATATAAATTTGTCAAATTAAAACAAATATTTGCACTGGCATTTTTGTTGAGACATTAAAGTTTTATATACAGAATGTAAATCTCCATACGGAATTTGGCGTGTGTGTTGTTAGAATGCTTTATTTTTTATTACCATCAGACTGAATTTTAAATATAGACTGTTACTTCAGAATACATTTATTTTAATCGTTGGGTTTTTATACAGGAGAAGGCAACATGAATATCCTGATAGTGAAGGGAGAAGATTTAATCTTAGAAGAGTATTTGATCCTCTTATTTTGTGACCGTGCTTGATAACTAAACCTTTGTTCTGATTTTGAATGATTGCAGATGTGTTAGATATACTGTCACGCATGTGTACTGAGTTTGGGTTAACGGCTGGAGGGGAAACGCTGAAGGACTATGTTATTCCTAGCTTGGAAAAGCAATCGTCTGATCAAATAATATCGCGTCTCAGAAGCTGTGGAATTACCACAGCAACTGCCGCAAGCGCTCTCGTAAATTATCGCCTGAACATGAACATGATAGCAGAAGCAGCACAAACTGGTAAGGAGGGCAGTAACTTCTAACCTAACCTGTGCAATATAACATTAAATTCACCGTTCTGTGTGTTGTATTGCTTCCCTCCCAATCATGACTTTCAGTCGATTGCAAAACTATGAGTCCACACTTTTCGATAGAATTCAACTGTTGATGTTATGGAACTCACCAGGGGTAAATGCGTCATTTCCCTCAAGAACCACGTCAGTTCATTCACTTACTAAGCATGGGTATCCTTATCTATTGTCTGTTTCCCACAAATATGACGAGTCCTGGACTCATGTTGTTTGTAGATTTTGATTTAGGTTTTGACCACAAAGAAGCCATTGAAAGCCACAGCAACTTGCGTATATCATACCAGCAATGAAAAATACATGTAACCACATAAATGTTATGTGGGTACTTATATAAGGAAGTGGTTCATGGTAAAAGCAGCATGTCCAAAAATAAGTGTAACTTAAGATCAATTCCTTTGGGGTGTGAGTTTGGCTATTTTGAAGTTACCGCAGTCAATTAAGCCTCGTGAGAAAAATTGGTCTGTAATTCAAAACATTTATCTGAGTGATCACATGTTTTTGCCCTTTAAAATACATAATGGACAAAGATTGTTATTTGTAACCATCTGGAAGTGCCAACCCATGTAATATTTCAAGTTAATCTCCTATCTGATCTCCCATGCTGTTACCGATGATACTCGATGGTTTCGTCATGTTTGTCGGCGTGTTTTACTTTTTCCATTGCAATTGTTCGGACAGCAATGCGGTATCGTGCCTTCTACTCAGCTTCATCGCTAAGAAGACCTTTAGTGCAGGCATACCTTCATACTGAAGACAGAGATTCATTTATTTCCATTTTACGGCAAATCCACGACAGCGTTGACAGAGCGGTGCTTGCAGACGACGACTCGGCTTCAGTGGTGCCAGACCGTACAGAGCTTGTTGGAAATTTTATACTAGATATTGCATCTGTCAGCCATAATAGAGTGCGAAGGATTGAAGTAATATTGCAGGTAAGATTTATTTCAATTAAATCATGCAATACCAAAACCAAATATATTTGATATACTTTTAATGTATTTATTAATCCCTTCCACGAATGAATTTAATCATCCTGTGCAAAACGCACATCGTCGGTTGACGGTGATGTGCAAGTTCGTCTCTGCCACTGACGTGGTGTGGTTAGAGGTGAATTATCCACTCTTCTTTCAACATTAGAATCATTCTTTGGTGAGACAGTGCCAAGGATAAGGAAACGTGCAGTTTTACCTCCATTCGCACATCTTGGATTGATACTGCAGCGTAGGGATAGTTTCACCTTTTATCTTTATTTCTAAGCGTGAAGTACTAGAATGATTTTGTCAGGTTGGAAGATTGCCGTCTAGCATCGCTTATGCTGTTTTCTAGGGACTGGTAGAACAGGGACTTGGTTTGAGCAATAGTTCTGCAGAACGTCTGCAGGAAAAACTCGGAGAAGAATTGACAAGTGAAATATCCAACCTTCTGGGGAAGTTGACATCCGGAGAACTTGTTCCCACCACGTTGACCAGACCTACACCGCCCCCACCAGCTGCCATGGTGAGTTATTGCTATATGCGGTAGTCTCAGGTGTGACCTTGCTGCTGCGTGAATGTGACATGTTAGATGTGGTGCCATTCCAAACATAAGTGATAGGTGTTACTTGAAATTTCATTTAATAAATATGCGAAGTGTTTAAGTAAAAAATAAGCACATGAATGTTACAAAATTTTCTGACGCAATCAACCATGTCACTTTTGAGTCAAATGCCAACATTTTGAAGACTAACTGTGTCTCCATCTTTGTGATAGATTTGAGGAATGACAGAAGTTGCTTATATGTATGTCATTTGGTCTCGTTATATGACTGGATGGTGGAGTCAGGTTGTGGTCACTTCTCTCACTTTGGGGTCACCATTTCATGTTGCTTAATATGGAGTATGATCGTATGTCCCTTGTATATTTTGCTCGTGTTACCTGGTAACCCTGTATAGGCCTATCTAGTTTTCCAGAGGAAATGCTAAAACTGTGGGTAGTTCAAGTTGGTTGTCGTAGTTGCCATGACGAACCATTGAAAAAATGTGTCATAGTTTTTATTAATCGGGAAATTTTGGAGAAGGATGTGAACTGCGCGATGAAGTATAGTGTGTGGCAGAAGCTGTCTTCACTTGTCTTATGTTTTCAGGATGAGGGACAGTTGCTGAAAATCCAGAAAATGCTAGAGGAGAAAGGCGAATCTACTCGAGGCATTAAGAGACAACTTCTCCTCTTATACTGTCGCAACAGGGATCTTGAAAAAGCTGAGCAGATAATGAAGGTAATGTATTTCATACAGCCATGACTCATTAAAATACATTGACTGAGTAATTAGGCACCAACATTTCCTTTTGTAGCCGTTTAAAAGAATTTACTGTTACGGAACCTGATGGTTCACGACCATAAAAACAATATATGATATTATGAGCCAGTTTAATTGAGTTTACAACTTCACAGTCTACCAGTTTTGCTGTGTTAGTCATCTGCGGATGAGCAGTGGACTCAGCAGCTGCAGTTCCGCAGAATTCTCATCCCAATGTAACATTAAAACAGCATAACTTAATGTGTACGCAAATCTAGACCTCAAAACTAGATGGAAGAGAATGGTAGAATTTCTTACAAATAGAAAACCAAACAGAGGAATATTAGAAATTTTCTATTGTAAGATCTGCATCTGGTAAATTTTGTTTTGTTTTGTTATTAGGAATTGGAAGCAGATAATTTTGTTTTTACTGGTGGAATATATGCTCATATGTTGGAACTATATGCCCATCACGATAAACTGGAGGAAGTGCAGAGCATTTTAAAGAAATTACAAGAGAAAGAACCTGACTTTGCAATGGACAGTTCAAAGATCATAAAAATTGTTACTCTGTTAATAAAGTGTGACAAAGTACCAGGTAAAAAATATATGTTCAGTTGTTTTTTTATTACTTTCATTTGTAAGATTGTTATATATCTTAACTATAGGAAGTCTGGGTTTCTTACATTCTTAGAAAATCTATGAATATAATCAAATTCAGTCCTCGACACGTTGTCTGATAGTCCGAATCACTATTTTCATCAAATGGTGTGAAATTTCCAAGAATTTTACAGTGCTCTTAATTTACGCATTTACTTCATGTAAGCACGGCTACAGCAGGTTTACGTATTACCTCCGTCTTGAGACCAAGAAGGTCACAGTCAATGTCTTCACCACTGTGAGAACTTCATTACATTAATTTCTGTGTTTTCAGAGGCAATTAATTTTCTGAATGAGCACTCGGGGGAACGTAAATTGGAGGACCGAACATTTCAGTACAGTGCGGCTTGCTGGCGACTCCTTAACTCACTGGCGGAGCAGGGCAAATGTGATGATCTGAAACAGGTGTTTGATACACTCGTCAAATGCGAATACATTGAGGTGAACAACGTGTTACTTGGTCCGATGATTAAAGTTCACGTGGTGAGGTAAGTAGTGAACATCCTGTTTGATCATTTTCTAGTGTTACGTTTGTTTCAGTTACACTTTGCAACAGCCCATCGCTACGATATGCATAATTTCTTAGTGTTGTGGTGGATCTTAGGACTTGGCTATTAATCATCCGCTTTGGGATTTCATGTTCTGCTGCTAGTAAAACCTGGTCTTATGTGATGATTCTAAAATATACATAGAAGGTATAGATTTTTGCATCATATTGTCAGTAACTTTCCTGAGGTTAAGGACTGTATTGAACTTCCCCCCCCCCCCTCCATCTTTTTACCATTAAGTAGGCCACATTCACTTTTTCTGCATGGTCTCTATGGTGATATGGTACTTACACCATAACTTGAATTGTCCGCAGAAATTAGGGTCCTGTTCTTTCAAACATTATTTTACATCTTTCTCCACATTTAACATTTATTGGCCATGCATCACAGCGTATGGTCCAGCTGGTTGTATGTCACAGTAGCGTACTGTTAAACCATTAAATCTGGCCGGCCAGCACCCCCGTAATATGGGGATTTAACTCTCTTATTTATGTATCATAAAGATTGTTACTGTGACCTCCCCAGTATTGCTTCATCTGTTTCTGGTATTGAGACAATGTCTGGGAGATCATCCTGATAATGTGGAAACATCAAAGAAACAGTGGAAAAGAACCGCATTTTCTCTTCTGTCTACCGTTATATATAAAATTGTGTACGTGTAGTTCTATGATGTATTGTCCATATCGTAGATACATTCAGTCCTTTCGAAGATGCACATGCCTTTCGATCTTAATTTCAGACAACACCTCACAAACATGTTTTTTTTTTTTTACTCCCGTCTAGAAATGATTTAGCTAAGGCGCTGGAAGAGTTTGAGTTGTTTTGCCAGAAATATCGTGCCACACCCTGGAAGAATGAATTGGCATGCAAAATCATACAGGCAGAAGATGCTGAGGCCCTCCAGAAGCTTACAGATCTCAGCACGCAAGTCCATGGAGAAGTGAACAGCTTGTATGACTTGGTGTTTGCTTTCGTGGAGTGCGGTAGGATTCGTCAGGCACGCAAGATATTGGAGGTACACTTCGGTTGGTTTTCGTTGTTGGGAGGGCATTCTAACACAGTGTTTCTCATTGTGGTCGGACACTCAGATATAGTTCAGTGTCTTACAGCATCCCAAATTACATCTTACGATAAAACTTAAACAATTTGTGTTTGTTTATGTACAAGCACGAACTCTGAAGGTTAGTACAAAGTTAAAGACCAATTTATTATACATTTATTCCCATATTCTAAAAAGAAACAATTTGAAAACTAGATATTTGTCCTATTCTGTCGAGTCTGTCAGAAAGAGCTAACCTCAATAACTTTGCCCCCTTCCTTACACCTGAGGATTTAGACAAATCCAGTTTTACAGTGATTCTGTAAGTCTTTTCTGTTTTTTGTACTTTATACAATTTAATTGTATAAATTTTGTGTAGACTCCCGGATTACGTAGCCGACCTCAGCGACTTAACTCAATATGTGAGCGTTACCAGCAGGAAGGAATGGTGGCATCGCTCGAGGGCTTAGTTGAAGTCACGCGTGATATTTCTCACATAGATCGCTCGGATATTTACTACCATCTTCTGCGTTCCTACTGTAAGTTGAGCCTACTATCTGCAAGATATTAATGCTTTTATGCCAGGAGTTTATAATATAATTTTCTTTTTACACTTTATTGCTTATTTTTATGTATTTTATAAATGTAGAGAATGTTGTGTGTGCTAGAAGCTTCTACTGCTTACCACGTAAATGTTTTTTTATTCACATTCCATCCTTATAAGGACAAGTGGGCTTTGCCTGGAACCTGAAGATTCATTATCATGGTATTATACCCTACCAGGCTGCTTTGGTTCTGAATTGAGAATGTTCTCATAATACTTTTGTGTCTGTACTGGATTTTCATAGGCAAATCAAAGGATGCTGACAAAGCTCTTGGACTCTGGACGAGGATGCAAGAAGAGGATGTGCAAGCATCTGACGAGTTTCTGTCAACTCTTGGAAATTTCTTGAAGAAGGAAGGGAGGGAGGTACCATTTGTAATTCCAGAAATAGTGGAAGCCCCGCCCATTGCAGATGTTCACAGAGGGGACAGGAATAGCCATGGAGCTCAGGAAACTGGAACAGGGTTAACAGCAGCACAGAAATTCAAACAAGCCCTGCGCAAAAATAATCTTGATGATGCACTTCTCCACAAGCAGTTGTAAGATATTTTTCATAAAAATTAACTGACACTTTTTTAAAATAAAGAACTGAGCTCTCAGAGGTATTTTATTAAATGAACTGCATCTTATAAAATCTGATACCCATAGTGGTCTGGGTTGTGATGCAGCAATTTCGCATTGATTTTTCTTATTTATATCAGAATAAAATTGATCAGTATAAGTTAATAATTTTCATTTTTTATTTTCTTATTTTTTAAAGCATCGAAAGTACAGCTGACCAGAGCTTGTCAGTGAGTGATTTGTCAACCCTGATCGAGGGTTTGGTAAGAGCCGATCGGTGCGGAGAAGCATCAAAGGTAGCACTAGGAATGCTGGAAAGGGGCCTGTTTCCTGTATCCCACGTTTTGCGCTTCCTGCTAAGTCGTCTTGCAATTGCTGGAGACATCGATACAGTGACAGCCATCGGAAGTCTACTCACGCCAGTCAGTATCAGTACTGTGTTGTTTGGGGAATTCTGATTATTTTCACAGCATTCAGTCATGGAATGTGATATTGTAACTTGATATTGTGTACTTACTATTATAGGAAAATAAGAAACGGGCTTCATTTGATAACCGTTTATGCCATGCCAACATCGTTGCTGGAAAAGCTACAGAATATTTGAGGATGTTAACGGCAGAAATCGAGAACGCTGAAGAAAGTGACCTTGAACAACTAGCTCAGAAATTTCCAAGAGGTGGAGCCATTGGAATCTTAACAAACCATCCAGAACTTCATTTGGACTGTAAGTTAACTCGTTACTCTTGAAAGGAGCAGATTTTGCTCAAGCAAAAAAGGGACTTTCTATCAACTGAATTATAGAAGGTCACTGTTCAGCATCTTTCACGTGTATCCCTCCAAAGTCTGGAAATAACATCGGAAACTCTTAATCAGTTGCTCAGATAAAACTCTTAACAGCAGAATTTTGTTGTATCCCTGCTGCTAAAATTTTAGTTCCTTACAGTTGATTATTCTGAGCAACATATCTGTGTACTTCTATTCCAGACGAACAGATGGCTCTCAAATATGTTGAAAAAGGCATCACGGCCCCTATCAACGTACTATGGACGCACTTGTTTGCAAAGGGACAAGATGCTGCAGCCAAGAAGATATGGGATGAATATCTAGTTGGGTCTCCTCGTATCATGTTCCAACATATTCTTCAGGAGGCACGTGAGGCGCGTGATGAAAACATTCCTCGCAAGCTTATTGCCGTACTGGGGTGTGCTGCCGTTTCAGAAGGGTCTCGTGGCAGTGCACATAGCTGTCTCATTGATGTGCTTGGTAAGTACTGTTCGCGACTAATCTTGAGACTTGCAAGGAATGCAGGAGTCCGAAGCTTTAAAGACTGACGCTATCTTTCCTCCTTCACCCCACTTCCTCACCCTGCAAGTCTGAAGATTACACTCGCGAACTATAGTTAGTTAGGCTTAACCTTTTATTATTCCTTGATTGATTCTTGGGTTATTTAATAATTATGTTTCAACTGCAGAGCTTATATATATATGTAGCTGGAGTGAGGGAGAATTTTATCATGAACGGAGAAAAGGATTTGTAGAGAAACCACGAAAAACTTGATTGATGCTGTGTGGACTTGTAGGTAGATCCATTTTGGAGAAATGTGTTGTCTCCTCCGTATTTAGGGCTGAATTTAAAGAACTTTTTTTTAAAAAAAAATTAATTAATCCATTTTATATTGGTGTGAGCGACATTACGTACTTCATGCTGAGGGAAGAACATAAAGTATCTGGGGTGTAAGGTAACTTTCCCCCACATGCTTAATTAAGCACCATTTCACTGAATGTATGTGGGGAAGTATCAAGATGGATCTTAGGGAGGTGGGCCGTGAGGATAGTAAATGGATGGAGCTGGCTCCAGATCAAGTTTGGTGGTGGGCTTTGGTGTTGTCAGTGTTGGACCTGCAGGTTCTGTTACCAGGGAGTTTGTTAGTTATATGTGGGGCAGTGGAGGTATAGCTCCATGCATTCTTAATCTTGACTGCTGTACCTGTGGGGAAGGACCGCCCTGATGCAGTTGGATGGGGGTTGAGTTGGTTCAGAAACTGGTCTCGGCATGGTGATGACAAGAAAAATATGTACCCTACCAAGAATTGAACCTTGGTCATCCATTCCATAACATCACCATCCTGACTGAGCTACCACAGCCCCTAATATTGAAGGAATTCGAGAATAAAATAATGTATCCGAATCACGCAGTGTGCTGTGTTAATCCAGGCTTGCATTAGCAATTTTAATATTTTTTTTCCCCCCCAACTCCCCCAGTGAATACTGAGAAGTATGAAGATGCGCTAGTGGCATTGGAGGAAGCTGTGAAAGATGTTTGTTTGGAAAATATAAACAGAATAACACTACTGAAGTTACAAAATGGACTGCTGAAACAAGGGAAAACATTCCCGTACGAAGTACCAGTTAAGGTAAGAAACTTATCATATCACATAAAATAGAATGTTACATTATCAAATATCTGACAGAATTATCGTGACAACTGTCTCTAACAGAACGTGGGTCGAATGTTTGAAAATGTCTCTGATCCCGAGACTGAAGACAAGTTTAATATTATGCCTGTGTCCAACAGAAATTGTTTCAACACAAATGGAAACAAAGATCAAAAAATTAACTAAAGACAAATTTGAATAGGCTGTTGTTTTATGTTCATATAATTTTGTAAATTGGAATTTATATGAGAAAAATTATTGCTGTCACAAATGGTAAATGGCACTGTCCACAAAATATGTGCAGAATTCTGTAACAGACTACTGCGTCTGTAAAATTTAAAATGCAGAATTCTGTAACAGACTACTGCGTGTATAAAATTTAAAGGAGAACTGTTATCAATTCTAGTAAATTTGGGGACTTTTTTGTGTGTAATAATTTAAGGATTCTATTGTTTTACATGGGGTGATGTGGATTGCTTAACCAGTGGATTCAGTCTGATTAAATTACCTATTCAGACCACCCTTTATAGTAAAAGTATCATGCAAGACAGGTGTATCAGCAAAATAGTTTATTTACAGGATGCCAAATTCTTACACCAGTTTGACATATGCTGCTGTTTTATTTCGTTAGATCAAATATCTCTGATTGCGCAAATATATTGATACTCCCTTCTGGTGTGATGCCCTTGATTATATTGTTCATGAGTATGTTTTTCTGTTCCTTTGCAGAATACAAAAAGCAGTAGTTCCAGTTCTAGTGACGATGAACCATCATCCGATGAAAAGAAACAGTAAAAATAGTGAATATTTCTAAAGTTTTTTTTTTATTTAAGAATTATTGGTTGCTTTATTCTATGTCCCTTGCTAGTCACGGCTGATTTCCGTAGTAATTCACGTTGAAAATATTCATATCAGATCTTCTCATTTAATAATAGAATAAAATAACCATTTAATGTATGATTTGAGGTTTTCACAGCGGTGAGTCTGAAGATTTCTGTCTTGTGGGTTGCTGCGCCGTGTAGTATGATATGTGCACATTCATCGCCCTGATGACGGAGGCAGTATGACCTCTGAAGCGTTGCTAATCGTCTACCATACTACATGGCGCAACAACCCAGAAGACAGAAATCTTTTAACCATTTAATGTTTCTTTGGGGAGCAATGGATTTTCAACGGTAAAATGAGGGAAAATGTAATTCTGAGACTCATTTTGAATTTTTAGTGAGGAAAGTCCATGAATCAAGGAACACTTAAATGGGTTTCCATTTTGCCACATTCTGTTAATAAAAATTTGATAGGTTCTGAGATTATTTTATGAACTACTCATATTTTCAGTATTCCTGTCAAAATACAATACAAAGTACCCAAGTGCTTATGTATTAACTTTTAATAAATGTATGCTGATTATACAAGTCTGACAAGCTGCATACAAATATTTGCACCATACACAACTCTTCAAAAGATATATGTTGATATTCGTCGTATTGCCTTTATATCTTTTATATTTTCCAAGACAGTCTGCGATTGATTAAAATACGTTTCATACAACCTGTGCGAAACTAACACTCATCAGTTTACCCTGAAGATGAAAATTTATTTGTTTGTTTATATATGTCTTTCATATCTTTGATTCACTGGGTAATTGAAATATTTATGAATGGCTGGTGATTCGAGTATGAGTCAACACTGAAGACGTTGCTCAAGTAGAAACTTATCAGCGCCCAGACACCAGTTGCGAGTTCAATAAATGGCAACCACCGCTTGGTATCCAAGTCAACGAGAGAGGGGGCTGACTATGCCATGAATAAAACAAAGAAAAGAAAGAAAAAAATAAGCACAGCAAATATCTTGATCATGAGCCAACGGTTAGATGTAATGTTTTGGAAATATCTGATGATCTCGCTATGAGCCGCTTCAACATTCAGCTCTGCATCTTGAACATTTGTATCAATCCTAAAAAAGAACCAAAAATAACATAATTACTTTGCGAAACATGAAACAAAATTACTTTAGTTCAGTCTGTATCTTCATTAATGTATATCGTGTTAATATCCACTTTTCTGTATCATCTTTAATTGAAATGCTTACTATCCTACTTTATTAGTCCCAAATTTTACGTGACGGCATAAAAGGTTTAAGAACGATTCCTACAATTTTATTTCTGAGATGTAACTGTATTGTGGCATTTTAACACACCAAAATCTAAATTGACCCAAAACACATGAAGATGATGAACAATTTGATATATTAACCCTTCAGTTTGGATAATTTACACTTGATATCAGAATAGCCTGTAATAAGTCGTCTTGTTGGTTAAACTATTAGCCACAAAAAAAAATTCACCATAAACAAAACCTGTAACATGTCTGCATGTAAATGACGGCACCCATTCAGCCAAGGAGATTAAATTATCGGTAACGGATATTCAAAACACAGATGTAAACTAATGCGGTAATTATAAAATTGTCCTTGTAACTTAATATCCACATTCTAACCTTTCTACCATTTCCTCTTGCTCAGTCACCATGTGAGCAAGTTGCTGAAATATTCCACCCAATTCGACTATTGTCGATTCGATATTCTGCATCGTCTCAGCACGGCTCTGAAGATAGTTGTCCTGAAGATGAAACACGACTTATAGCATCTAAAACTATAATATCACATGTTGGTATAATGCAGGCATGCATGTGGGAGTTACAATCTCAGCCACGTTGCCGACTATCCTGATTCATTGCTAGTCGTCGGTCTTACCAGGATGGTACCACGACCACCTCCTTCCAAATCCTTACATTCTCTCTATCAGTGAAACATAGTGCAGTCAGATGCGTATGACAAGCCAAATAAAACATAGCTTCAGCGATTCCATTGCCGACGTCGGCATCGCTCAGCAACCCTA
>NW_019059725.1:982118-1024935 GCF_000696155.1 Zootermopsis nevadensis | reverse complement strand
AGGAATTAAATCTTACCACTTGCGCGATAAATGACATTTTAAATAATTTACAATTTATTCTTCCTTAGCCGAACATCCGCATACTCTTCACTTTAAGAATGTCCGTACACTTTGAACTACAGCACATCTCACCGTTTCATCGTAGATCAGTGCTTGATTTTGAACAGTTGGAAGCAGTGGACTGTGTTCCTCCATGTTCACACTCACATCTTCAGCGAGCAGGACAGAGCCCTGGTGGTGGCCTGATATAGCTGATGGAGGAAGCGATGAAGAGATGGGGCCATGCGAGAACTGATCCCGGCGATTCTTCTGCTGCTTCAGGTTCTATACAGGTGAAATTATCCATAAAAAAAATTATAAAATACAATTAGAGTTTAGAAGTCCTTAATAAAAATAGGGATATAATTGCTTTTTTACTAAAAATGTATGATTTCTATTTACTGCTGTGTAGATAGTTTCACGTGTTTGAGAAACCTTAAGGTGTGACCTACATATAGATGGAAGGATATTATTAAAATGGCTATGACAAATAGGGTACATAGATGTGAACTGTGCATTTTGCTTTATAAGTATTTTACATCTGAAGCCACCTCGGATTTAACTCCAGTTTTCAATACCTCTGTCCTAACTTCAAGAATCTGTTTGAATTCTGTAGACATGGATGCAAGTTTGGACTGTAAAGCCAGAACGACACTTGACGAATGTGACTGAAGGTGACGACCATTCTGCTGCGACTGTTTCTGACTTCGTGACACTTCTTGAAGTTTCGCGATCTGCTGGTTTAGGCTGTTCAAATCCTCCTTTATTATGTATGTCAGTTCCTGTATTTCTGTCGGCCGGTCATTGAAAAGCGATTTCCGCTTTGCCACTGAAATTTAAAACAATTATTTATGTCGATGACCCAAGGAGAGTGACACGTGCTGACGAGGTGAAAAATTTATTTTTATAACAATGCTTTATCATGTACACAAGTAACATAGTATCAGATGGAAAAGTGTTGTAAATGATAAATTTGTGAAGATGCGGAACAGAACACAACGTCTTTTAAGGTACACTTCAGACATCGATTTTCTCAAGTGGCTAGCACATTTTAACTATTTCTAAAGTCATGGTCCAAACAGTCGATGAATTTAATGACTTACATAAGGTGAGCTTTTCCAGTTTTGTATATGTACTGCTGATATTTTTCCCTATAGTCCTGAAAAGAAATATTATATATTAAAATAAACAAATATTAATATTAGTAAAATTATTCTTACACTTGTCAGTTATTAACATTTTCTATGTAATGAAGATTAATATTAATAGTCTTAAACATTAAACTATTAATGACAAGTTAGGAGAATGTCAAGTAAATACAAGTAACACAAATTCAGGCTGCAGATTAGTGAAGTTACTGTCGAGTTTAGTTCATCCTTTCCCATACAAAAGATTTACTAATCCTACAACATGACCTGTATGTATCATACTGTACCTTGCAATCAACATAAATTCTGCATAACTCTGGATATATCTAGCTTTCCTAGGATCCCTTACAGCCACCGTTCTTGCTACATGACGTCCTTGTAAGGAACGGGTTGCATTTACAAATTCAGCGGTTCTGTCCCGTGACGTCATTGTTCGTGTATTTTCCTTCTGTTTCGGTGTTATATCCTTTATATTTCCTCTGTAGCCTTTGCCATCTGCTCCATTGCTTGCATGGTGATTTGCATTGTTTTGTTGGGACCAAGAGTCCTGCACAGAATAGGGGCCCCCACTTGTAACAATAAGGGGTGCCTGTTCTGACTCTGATCCACCCCGTCGTCTCCTTGCTGTCATTTGATCATGGGCACAGTGCAATTCTGAAAACTTTTACCAAGGCTTTGTATATACTGCAAACAAAACCGAAGGAACTGTTACTATTATGTAATGTAATCCAAAATTTCCTGGCCACCAAGCATACATCAGTTATTCTTGATTCAGTATTGGCAAATTAACACATCAATATGTGTTGAAACGATAACCTTTAAAACGAATCACTGCTGCAATTATTGTTAATGTTGACGAACTTTATTGTGGAATGTCTGAAACCGCTACTGACATATAATCGTCCGTCAGAAACACTTTATATCCATTGTTTCATTATATAATAAAGACAAATTCAACTAAAATAATCAAACCTTCCAAACGATCCTCTAACTACCATAAGCGATGACGATACACTCAATACGTCACCAAGAAACAGCTGACATATTGAACCATGGCCACCTCCACCAATTACCAACCTCAGATATTAGAATGTAATAGAATATATTTACGTTTCACAGATAATACTTACCAACATCCGTGCAAAGTGAAGTTTTGACGTAAATACGGAAGGGTTATTCGGAAAAAAAGTGAAAGGAAAACGTGTAAGATCCATATCACCAATGTGTAAATATGGACCGACAACAATGGTCAGCTTTTATATGAACTCCTGCGTGCATTGTTATGTTACCTAAGAAACTAAATGTTACGTCGTGTTTACTCGGCATTGTTGTGTTACATTACTGCCGTCAACAATCCGCTTTCGTTATTGCAGAAAGAGCTGAGCTGTGAATCGCTTGTAGAAGAAGTGCGTCGTAGACTAGATAATTTTGTGCTGGTAAAAATGTCAAAAGTACTTATCTTATATAAGAATTATTACATTACATTACAGAGACGTATTTACGTCAGAGTCTCCGGAACCGTGGTTCCACTGTCAATTTTTTATGTATTACAGGTTAAGGCAAGTGAAGGGTTGTACGTCCAATATATTTATCAGTTATACTTCCGGTACCGCTGAACGGAAGTGTCCCACAACGAGGAAAATTTACGAACATGGTTCTGGCAGCATTGGAATTTCGTACCCGCCATACTATTGGGGAATACTTTTCGATTGCAGTACCTTTTCTGTTAGTTTAAGTATTAGCGCCAATTGATTGTTACAGACGTATTTTAATTTCTTGTGAGTAATAAATTCTAAAGTGAGGTACATAATAATTAGTATTGTATGCACTTGACTGTAAAAGTGTAAGACAAATTGGGGTTTTTAATTTTGTGATTCAATTTGTCATGGCACGATTTCATTAGTCATCTTTCAGTCGCCGAATGTGAAAAAACATCAAAGTAACATGTGATTTGAAGAATATGGCATATTTATTTACTTTTTTAGGGAACGATGTCAAATACAACACAGAAACACAGAAATTTTGTGGCTGAGCCAATGGGTAACAAACCTGTGACAGATCTGGCTGGAGTTGGAGAAGTTCTTGGCTGTCGTCTGGAGAATCAAGGATTTGATAAGGTTTGAATATACTAATTATTGGTGTTCCAGTACATTAGTTCAATAAGACGTGAAAGATGGTGCGAGTATAAGAAACCCATTCATTCCAATGGTGTAGAACTGTTACTTTTATTCGTTCAGTGTTGAAGCTCAGTCATTACATGTATTTCAAAAGGTCTTTTTGTAAGGAGGACTGGTTTAAGACAAACATTGCAAAGTCCTGTTCATGGGAGCTGAGAACAGGAACATAAAGTTTTACAGAGAAAATGATTACAAACTACATTTTAAATTGATTGTTGTGGATAGAGTTTGAGGTGTTCAGAATGCACTGTGGAACTTCCTGATGATGGATGCATCATGGACCACTGAAACATTGGTAAACTTCTATCAGAGAACACAGCATTACAGCCAGGAAGTCGGCTATCTTCATACTTACCATTGTGAGAACCTCAGATCTTGTAAGATTTGAGGTTTTCACAGCGGTGAGTATGAAGATTTCTGTCTTCTGGGTTGTTGCACTGTGTAGTCTGGTCGCCCTGATGACGGAGGCAGTATGACCTCTGAAACGTTGGTTAACATCGACCAGACTACACAGCGCAACAACCCAGAAGACATAAATCTTCAACTTCATATCTTTTTATTATCATTTAAATTATTTGGTGACATGTAAAATGTCTTACATTTTCAGAATTGAATATAGAGATGCCATTGATTTTCTAGATTCTTGCTGCGTACTGTGATAAAACAGGATGTCAGTATGTTGATGTGAGTGATGTTGGCCTTTTTGATTATAGTGCTGTGTGGACTTGTAGGTAATTACCAAAGTTCTGGCAGAACATTCTACCTCGATTGTCATTATTACAACCCAAAATATCAACATTCTCACCACTCCTCCCCCTTTTACCATTGGTGCAGCCAAGCTTCTACATAATCTGACTTGTTCCTATATCTCAGCACACCTTTTTGCACACAGCTCACTCACTCACCATCTTAATGATAAAGGCGGTATGGTCCAGCCAAATGGGAAATTTCTACCAGGCTAGACAGCAGAACATCACAGAATTCTGTCATCTTTATAACTGCACATGTAGTTTATTTATCCATGTTTTCCGGGTGTGTTATTTCTTCTGGCTATTAATTGTTGAAGTAATATTGTAAATTACTTAGAAAATTTTGAACTAACAAAAGTATTTACAGTTTCATTATCAGAAGGGTGTTAGCTATTAAGAAATTGTTGGATACTGCTCTAAACATTTGGAAACTTCTTTCTCACACTGTAAGATGAGTTACTAATGTAACAAAGGCTCAATATTTGTTGGGTTTCCAGTGTTGTAGTACATGTTCTGTTTATTTTTATAGGCATCTGTTGTGTTGGGGCAGTTTCTAGTACTGAAGAAGAACAAAGAATTATTTCAAGACTGGATGAAAGATGTGTGCGGAGCAAGTAGTAAGCAATCGAGTGATTGCTACCAGTGTTTGTCTGATTGGTGTGATGAATTTCTGTGAATACAGATGATGAATCCTGCCCTTACATTTATATTACAGTGTGTGTTGTGTGGTCAGACATATAACAATTCTTTTATGATGGCCATACTTTTTATGTATCTTATACTCTTAAAACAACACTTCTTTTCATCTGTACTCATGTGAAGTTTAATGTTGGATGGTTGGCTGGTTAATTTGAGTTTTAAAAAGTTCTAATACTTGTTAACAAGTTCAGTGTTAAAATAAAGATAACACACTTTAATTCTAACATTCTGTTTAGTATTTATTATGGTATGCAGAGATGAAAGTAATGTATTGTAGAAGACCAGGAAATGCATTAGGCCTACAGATGTATGTAAAATATTTAAAAATATACAGAAAGAAGAAAGCCTTGTAACTGGTTTTCACTTAACTGGGGTTGAATAATATGTGGAGCTAAAAGTGATTCACCTTCTGAAATTTCCCAAAATGATACATTAAAAATATGAAAGTCAACATTATCCCAAGAATTTAACATCTTCGTAAGGTATATAAATTGTGTTTTGTATATGTATACAGTTCAATGAGGTTTAATATTGTGTATGATACATAATTTTAACCAAAATAAAAAATTTTATCGATAAATACAGTATTTTGTAATTTTTATCTAAGCCCTTTACCAAAATATCCCTTTTTAATGTGCTGGTCAATTGAACTGAATGGTTGTTCCATATGGATTAGCATTAACGCTCTGTGTAAATGTAAGGCCGCAATAAAAATATAACTGGCCATGCTGATCGTTGATTGTGCACGGTAAGTCAAACGAGGGTTTACCATTGTACTGAAAGTGGTAGTTGTAGGGACTGTTGAATTTCACTAATGAATTTTAATTTTTTAATGGATTTTATAAATGTGCGTGAAATTAAAGGATGGCAGTTATCTGTTTGACTTAAGTTGTTAGTTAAAGCTCACGAAGTTGCTGTAATGGCGGCCATGTCATGAAGATACCCAGTCAGTACTGTGGGCCCACAATGGAAGATAGTTCTCCATCACAAAATCACAACGGACAACTGGGACCTTCAAGTGGTGGAATTAATGTAGGAAATAAGCAAAGTGATGAAGGAAACCAAAGAACTCAATACTCCATACCTGGTATATTGCATTTCATTCAACATGAGTGGGCAAGGTTCGAGATGGAGAGGTCACAGTGGGAAGTTGATAGAGCCGAGCTACAGGTAAATATTGTCATAAAGATATAACTCTGTACTGTTCGCTATTTAATACCCCGCGTTTCGTTGTACTTGATTGAAGGTGCTCTTCATATGAAGGGAATGGCCGTAAAATATTTTGCGTCAAGATTCTGCAAATAAACTAGGCCTAGTGAGCTGGATGATGTTTAGGCCAGTGCACTTAATATAGAACGTATTGTCGTCTGTGTCAATATTGATTGGTTTATTATTGGTGTAAAACGTAGAGTGTATGCATATAACTTGTGATTTTTTATACAGGCCAGGATAGCTTTCCTTCAAGGTGAAAGAAAAGGACAAGAAAATTTAAAAAATGATTTAGTTCGGCGAATAAAAATGTTGGAGTATGCACTAAAGCAAGAAAGGTAAGTTCATTGGATTAATTTATATCTTCATATTTGTTTTAAGACTGTTCTTTAAGTGGAATGTTGGTTTGTTTGAATGTCATGCTGATCAAAGTCTTACTTGTAATGTTTACAAGTTTTGATCAAAGTACAGGAATTGAGCACGAGCTACTCACTTATAGTACTTTAAATCTATAGGGCAGATATTTATTTAGAAATATTTATTTTTTATTAATTTAATATGCTAATGTGATAGCATTGTGTATATGATGGTAATGTTGACAGATGACATGCATTCCATGATTGTTATGTTGAGCGTGGACAGTACAACGTGTTATGAAAACAAAGAACACTACAATAGATTTTAGTTCTCTTCACAGTGGTTCTGTATCTGAGAAGGTAATTGTTCATATACACATCGTATACATGACACAAGAACTCACTGTAACATGTGTTTACACAAGGAATGTAATATAATAACTTAATACATGTTTGTATACATAGAGGAGAACATAAGGATTTATAATTAAACTCTTCATTACAGAACTTTAATCATTCTGTAGTATAAATTTATTGACGAAGTAGAAGTGAGTCAAGAGGAAGTATTATAATGCCACCTTTTATTGTATTCTGTTTGTAGATGAGCATGTAATTTTGGGGTGGAGGTTATTATACATTTTATCCCTGCATAGTAGAATCCTTTATTAATAGATTAAGGTTTATATTCACATTGACTTATCGACAACTGAGTTTTATTGAAACATTTCCTGTGTTTTCAGTTATTTGTGTTGTTATAACCAGTAAGTACTCTGGCAAGAGGTAGTATGTGGAATTCTTTTAAAATGTTTTTTTTTGAGCACTTGCCATCATTATCTTCACTCCTTTTCACTCCTGAATGAAAACACATCTGTATATGTTAGTCTTATTGTTTGCGAATTATACAGATTGAAACAAAAACTTATTAAGAACATTTTTTAACTTTTTCTGTATTAGTGGCTATTTGTCCAACCTGCATGCAATGGCTTTCAGAGTTACCAGAGTGACATAACCTAACAAGTAGACTTTAACATGACCTCTGTCATGTAGTGGCATTTAGCGCACTTCCAGTTGTAATGGTCGTAGTGCCGTAGCGTAGCCACCAGAACCCAATTTTTCACAGCGTCTGCTTTGAAGGTGATGTTGGCGTTGAGGTATCAGGTTTTATATTTTATGTCCTACGCTACATTTTTTACATAACACGTGTAAAGTGGTGATGAAAATTAAGTTTTTCTTTTTTGAGTAAACAAATTTGTAAATGTTTACAAATCTTATTGTGATATTTAAGTTTTAAGACATTGAATCCCATTCATAATTTTTACAAGCATTCTGGGATATTGGTTGTGCTGCTTAGTAGTTTATGTTAAGATATTCTTATGGAGAATAGATGGAACAGTTTCTTCATAATAACAAAAACATTAAAGGAATTACATAAACCTTTCATTTGAGATTCATTACAACTTAATTATACAGAAAGAAAATATTACCTAAATCAAAATCATATTTACAGATGTTCTTCTATGTTTTAGAGCAAAATATCACAAGCTAAAATATGGGACTGAGTTACAGCAGGGTGACATGAAACCACCAATTTTTGATGAGCCAGGAGGGCCAGAAGCTCCAGTAGATGGAGAAGCGCCGTTTACTTCTGTTAGTAATGTAAGCTGGCGGCAAGGACGGCAGCTTCTCAGGCAGTAAGTTAATGTTATGTTAATATGTCATGTTGTAACGTGGATTTACCATTTCAGCAGACAGATAAAACATGATGGCATTAAGGGGAAATTTTAATATTTCTGTTTTGGAAGACATTTCCCGGGTTTAAAACCCTTTTTCAGATTTGTGGCCAAATGGCGTACCAGCACGAGATTACTGTAGTGTGGTTGGTAGTACATGATTCTACACAGTGTTAGTGATTCATTGAATATTAATTACTTATTTTCTAAGTTTTACTTTGACTTGACAGTGTAATGGGACAATCTAGAATGGCAACTTCTCTTGGTAAAAGCTGAACTTCTCTGAACATTTCTATTTATGGGTAAACATGTTAAATTTTAAGCTATATTAAATTCAATATTGGTAAGCCCCATTTTCAGTGAAACGTCTTGTAATAAATGGTTTGACGAGAGATGAAGAGGTATAAATACCGTTTTGCGCATTGTTTAAATCGATGTGCTTTTTACAGGTATCTTCAAGAAATTGGTTATACTGACACAATAATAGACGTACGTTCAAATCGTGTTCGCTCATTACTTGGTCTTAACAATAATGCGGAAAGTGAGGAGAATCTAAATAATGCTCCAGTTGTAGCGGCGCTCAATGGAAATGAATCCTCCAATAAGCGGGCTAGTGAAAATCAGGGTCGCAGGACACCCGCCAAAAAGGTATGAACTAATATCATTGTCATCTTTTATTACCGTCATTATTAGATTATTTTAGCCATTATTCTACTGTTGTAGTAACAATAGAATGTTTCTATTTAATATTAAGAAATCAGCAAAAGGGATGAATCCAAGACGAGGACATGTAGTGAGGACTGACTGTGTAACAGTACAAAGAAAGTTGGTCAAATTAAGGTTCAGAAGTGTGTTAAGAGTAGTATTACTTTGATGATATAAAAAATTAAGATCTCGGATATCAAGCAATCAAATCGTTTATTAACCTGAGCTAAGACTGTGTCCACCTTGGTGCTATTCTCTTGCCACGTCGACTTTATTATCGTAACTAGAGACCTGCCCTCCCCTTCCCTATTAGCTTACTAATTTTATTCTCCCATTTTATATAAATTTATACAAGTATTTCCAGTGCGCTTTAATTCTACAACGTAAATAGAATTTGTTATTCTCTTATAAGTTACTCTTTTGTTAACAATAAATTATTTTCTGCCCCAAAATTGTGGAGCGATGATGTACAGGAAAGTAGGGGTATCGATAATGAGTATTTAACAGAGGATAGATGTGGGCGATTATTTTCTGCCCCAAAATTGTGGAGCAATGATGTACAGGAAAGTAGGGGAAAATGGGTATCGATAATGAGCATTTAACGGAGGATAGATGTGGGCAGAGGAAGATTTTTCACAATACGACCGTTCCGGCAGAAATGCCGATTGACGGTGGTGGTGGTGGTGTACCTGTTCTGTTTTCATTTTAGGCCCAGCCATCATCTTTAGCTGAAGCAATGATTTTAGACACAGAAGCTGCAGTTATAGCAAACTTTGATTTCTTGTCCCAAACTGATGTGGACATGGATGATGATGATGATATGAGTGATGATCTGGAGCCACCTGATGACGATGACCAGGATGATGTTAAGACAGCCAAGCGCAAGGGAAAGGTAACTCTGAGAATGCGTTTATCGTGATTAATTTTAGATCTATGAACACAGTAGATCATGGGGAATGCCAGTTCACTTTGGTGAACCGAGGAAGTTCTTGAGGCAGCAAAGCTCTTATTTTTTTTTTTTTACAAGACACCCAGTTTGAATCTCAGTTAGCTATCCTGATGGATTTTTCATGGTTTTCCTCAGTGTCTACGGTCGAATGATGGGTTAGTACCTACGTAGGCTATAATTGTCTCCTAAATTCTCATTTTATCCATTTTTATCATATTTGACTCTGCGTAATGTGTTTGCGTTTGGAACAGCATTGTTAAGTAACCCGAGAATCATTTTGTTCAAACCAGATGTTTGAATTTTAATATTATGTTGGTTGTGTGACATGAATTTCAAGGAAAGTGAAAGTTCTTGTACTAATTTAGTGAAGGTTAGATTTGTAAAAGGTTTAAAGTGGAAAGACGTGTTTCCGAACTTACTACAGTATTTTCAATGTGATCCAAATTGGACATTTAGTTCAGGCTTCCTTCGGCAGCAGCAAACTTGCTGACATATTGTGGCTCCAAGTACTGCTTGGGTGTAAATGATATTTGTGTTAAGTAAACTGAACTATCTGAGACCAACGTAGGGCTCTGTCAGAGATGAAGCCCTGAAACTAGAGTCACATGAGCTGTAGCATGCACATTAAACGTTTAAGTATGCAGCATTCATAACAACAGAAGTTGTCACCTCGTGCAGGAAAAACACATGTGATAATCATTTCTGTGCGTTATTTAGTTACTGATGTGTCGCACAATAATATATATGGTCCTTAGAACACGTGATACTGGAAGTGACTGTGTAAATTTCTTCAGGGTCTGATGTTGAATGAAGGCTTAGCAGATGATGTCGATGCTGAAGCTGAAGAAGTCCTTAATGAGTTGAACCTTCTGACTGAGACGGAAGATTCTGGTACTGATATACATTCACAAGGAGATCCGGCCGATTGGGGTAGGAACTTACACGAGACTGCATTACCTTGTATCTAAATTAATTTAAGGATTTATTCTAAAACTAACTCTTTAATGTATTGAAACTTGAAATTGTTTGAAATATCCACATAATGTTTTCTTGGAGTACAATTAATTTAAACATTACATTTAGCAAAACCATAAGGAAGTAGAGCCGTCCCGCTACGTGCCATGTAGGCGCTTGAGGTATAGTCCCTACTCTTTCTTGACCTCAGCACTAGATGGGGTTGATTGGTTAGCGTCAAGCCCCCCTTGGGAGGACCCCTGATACCCACTGAATAGATGGCTGGGTGGGCTCCAGAGCCACTCTCGATATAGAGGCCAAAAGAAACATCCCTTGCTCGTGCTGGGGATTGATTTTATTCTATGTTCATATTTTGTTAAGCATGCGAAGTTTCGTTCAGATACAGTTTATTCATGTGCAAGGCTGTTTTGTTTGTTTGTTTATAATAATTTCATTATTTGTAACAGGTAGTACGGGTATGGGGTTCCAGACTGGTGCGGGCCATCGTCGACAGATGGGACCAGGTGACCTAGGAGATGAGGAAGTTCTAGATTCATCTCTTGGCTTAGGTGAACTTGCACAGCTCACAGTCAACAATGAAGCAGAGGCTGCGTATGATGTAAGATGTAACTCTGAATGTTCATGTATGTGGGCTGAGCCATGACATGGTAGTGTACGCTCGTTAATTAATGTGTCATTATACCATAGATTCGTACGTATGTGTATTATTACTGTTATAAAGTGTCATCGTGTGTGCTTTATTCTGAAATGTATTCTTCGTAAAAATGTGCTGTGAGCTGGCATACTCAGATGTGCTTATATTAATTAGATTTTAAATTTTAATTGAGCTGTTAGTATCTACAGTAGGGACTTTAGCCTGGTTTGGTACAGGTTAACTGTAGAGTAAAACTTGTTTTAAAAAGTTTACCCCAGGAACGACAGTTCCATATGAACAGGTCCCAGTCCGAGAAAAGGATGGAAGGATCCTGTTCATATGGACCTGTCGTCAGACAGAACTCTAAAAAAGAAAAAAATATGTAGTTGTGTACGAAGAATGTTGAAATGTTTCCTGTCTCTTCGTCTTTCAGATTGCAACCACAAAAGAGTCGTATAGAAAGACGTGGAATGCGAAGTACACACTTCGCAGTCATTTTGATGGAGTGCGAGCCCTCGCGTTTCATCCTGTGGAGTCTGTTCTCATTACAGCAAGCGAAGATCACACACTAAAACTGTGGAATCTTCAGAAGACAGTACCTGCCAAAAAGTGAGTACTTGTTCGTAACGCTTTGCGGAGCGATGTTTAAAGGCCAGTCGGAGCGAGTATTTTTTTACTCTTATAGTAAAATCCCATTACTTATACTGCTTCTAGTAAGATGTTAAAATAATTTTGCGCTGCAGTGGTTCGCCTTGTTCGACAGTAGTTTAGTTCCTTAATGTACTTCAGTTTTGCAACTTTACAGTCAGAAGTTGTTTCAGTATTACTTGTGTCACTCTTATGATTAAATATGGAAAGAGCAGTAGTATTACTGTCATCAGAGTACGTTTTGTCAGATTTTAATGTTGCTGTTCTGTCCCTCATGTGGAACAGTAGAGCCCACTTCCTTTGCGCAGTCTTCGTGCACTGGTTTGTTTCTCAGCGTGTCATAATTCATGTCAGTCACATAATTCAAATATAATGAAGTGCAAGAGAGGGCTAAAGCGAGAAAGAAATTGAGAATTTATTGTAATTAGTCTGTAATAGATACGTGTTATGTTCCTTCTAAACGTTGTGTTGTCGTAAGTAATTTTGATTAACCATTACTGTTATTTTCATCAATGTTTGAGTCACTGCAGTTGATTTCTCATTAACTTTACTCACATGCAAGTTTTGTTGTTTAGATTTTTTCATCCTGGCTTCACATGATTTAAGCTATGATGGGAAATATTGAAACCACTAAGAGCCCATAATATCTATGAGATCTTAGTCGATAAAACAGTGGGTATCCAGAGGTTTTAAAAATTACAGAAATATAATGTATATATCAGGATGCTGTTCTGCCACCTGTTAAGTTGTTTCTGTGCAGGTCAGCTTCATTAGACGTGGAGCCACTGTACACATTCCGGTGTCACACCGGACCTGTGTTGTGTTTGGCAATGAGTGCTACAGGAGAACAGTGCTACAGTGGCGGTTTGGACGGTGCCATCCACTGCTGGAACCTACCTTGCGCCAATATAGATCCGTACGATTCATTTGGTATGTTTGTAATGTTAAATCTTTAAAGAAAAGTTTGTTTTTCAAAATCCTCTACTTACGTGTGATTCAAAAATTTGGGCTTTGAGATGTGCTGGCAGGGACATAGTTGTTTTGGTGTCGAGTTCGGCAGTCGTTGCTCACAGACAATTCTGATTTGTTGGCATGATTTGTGAAGGTCAGATTTTGGTGAACACGTGAAAATTGTTGTAAGTTACGGTACATTTCATAACTCGTTCATCATCTTGTCTTCTGCTTGTGGTAATTACTCAGCATCCGCTGTGTAGTAACAACTCCTCTCTCTGTTTAGATCCCGGAGTGCTAACAGGAAGCATGGAGGGGCATACAGATGCTGTTTGGGGACTCAGTATACACAGCCAGCGTCTGCAACTACTTTCGTGCTCGGCTGACTGCACGGTTAAACTCTGGTCACCAACTAGCAAAGTTCCACTTGTCTCCACATACGTTTCTGAACAAGGTACATCGTGAAATTAACAACTCTTTGCCTCGTGCGATAAATGTCATGTCATTCATGTTGTTATATTTTTGCATTTTTTATTGTTTCTCTCAGCTTTATCGTAATCATCCGATATAACTTTAGGTTGAATAGTCTCTAAAAGGTTTATGAAAATCAAGGATGAGCCGAGTAGCGCATGTGGTGCACTTGAGAAAATAGAAATACGTACATAATTTGGATTGGGAAGTCTGATGAGTGGATGCAGGTGTGAGGATAGTATTAAAGTGTGTTGTGTGGAAATGGGCGTGGAGTGAATTCATCTGTCAGGACACAGACCAGTGACGGGAACATGTGAACACAGTAATGAACCTTGAGGTGGTGAGTTCCACATCGACCTGAGTGTACTGTTAGCTTCTCAAGGGTCTTTATGTTCTTTGGAGTTGGTTAGGATTTATAGATCAGCGAAGCTTGATCTGTATTCGGACTGTGTGGTATCAAATGAGAGAGTCGGCGGTATATAATTTCTTAATTAACGTGGTTTTAACTTTTGCGTAGATGGAGCCCCAACTTCAGTGGACTTCATCCGAGATGAACCAAATCGTATGGTGGCAGCATATAATTCTGCCCATTGTATTGTCTACGACTTGGAATCTGGGAAACCTGTTGTACGGCTTGAAACAGCTCTGGTAACAAAATCTTCTTCTTCTTAGACCTACAAGGCATAATAAATTGATTACTTCAGATGGTATCTGGCAAGGATAATGGTTTATACTTACTTAGGAACTGGAGTGGGCCCAGTTTGCCTTTTTATTATGTCCAAGAAAGAATGACCACAGGTTAAAAATATTTTTATGGATATCAATGCAAGCTTCAGGATTGCAGTGAGAGAAAATGAGATTTTTTTGGCCACCCTGCTCATGCACTGGAACCTTCAGTTTCACCGTTATTCATTTTGTTCAGGAGATGGACAACAATGTAATGGGTCGGCAGATCAACTGCGTGGTGGCACACCCGACCTTGCCACTCACCATTACAGCGCACGAAGACAGGCACATCCGATTCTTTGACAATACAACAGGAAAATTGGTTCATTCAATGGTGGCACATCTTGATTCAGTTACCAGTCTGGCTGTTGACCCCAATGGGCTGTATCTACTTTCAGGGAGTGAGTATTAATTATTGTCGCACTAAATTCTGTATTTTACGTATAATGTATAAGATTTGAGGTTTTCAGAGCGGTGAGTATGAAGATTTCTGTCTTCTGGGTTGTTGCGCTGTGTAGTCTGGTCGATGTTAACCAACGTTTCAGAAGTCTTCCTGCCTCCGTCATCAGGGCGATGGATATGATATGTTTCTTACCTTAAAGAGACTGATACTCTCTAGATGCAAACACAGCATCCTGGAATTGTATAATTGTGTGCATTGCAGGTCATGATTGTAGCATTCGCTTGTGGAATCTGGACAACAAAACATGCGTCCAAGAGATCACTGCCCATCGTAAAAAATTTGATGAGAGTATCTTCGACGTGGCGTTCCACCCTTCGCGGCCATACATCGCGAGCGCCGGTGCCGACGGCCTCGCCAAGGTGTTCGTGTGAGATCGCCGGGGCAGAGGAAGCGAAGCGTGAATATACAGAGAACAGCGGCGGTGAGACTGGGGGAAGTGTTGCCACCATTATAGACAGTTTACGTTGACAGTGGTGAATCTCATAATGTTGAACAGCCATGGCTGCTTGTAATGGAAGTTGTTAATTGCACTTGGTGAGGGTCATTTAAGTCAAATAGGGGATGCCAGTCAGATGTGTTCTTTCATTACATTCTTCCCTCAAGCAGAAAGGTCTCTGTGACATTGCTTCGCCTGTAACGCTATTCCCTATTCATCTTGCAAGGCTGAGTCAGACTGTACCATGTACGTCGGCAGTTTAGGAGAGGGGCATCAGTCAAGTAGTGATGATGTACTGACAAAACATCACAGCTTTCTCAGTTTTGTCAGTCGGTTCTCTGGAGTACAATCATCGAATGGTTCAGATTTCAGTATCTTGTAGTCTGGGTTGTACAGTGGATGGAATGTACGATCTGTAGACTTAAGAGAAACTGAAAGAGACTTCTCCTGCATATGTAAAAGTTGCATGCACTTAATTTAATATTAGTAAATAGTAAGATAAAAAATTGTATCTTTTGCATGCTGCGTTGATGTGACCGGGGGGGGGGGATGGACGCTGCATATTGTTGTTGACATCGATGACTGACGGTAGCTTTAAAAGATTTGTATGAATGAAAATTGCATGCAGCTTGTATGGGAGTGTGCTTGCAGGTATGTTATTGAGGTGCAGTAACATTGCACCATTAAATTTTAACATGAGGTAATGAGAATATACATATAATATTATACTGTATCCAGATCAGTCACGTGGGTTGTGCCGTCTGACGTGGTTTTAATAGTCATTTACACAGCAAAGCCTAAGAGGTCTTATGTATGATGTTTTATTTACTATGTAGAGTTGTCCTACCATATCTTGATGAAGTCTCGGCTGTGAAGAGCGACATTTACATAAATTACGAATGTAGCTTTGATTTTCAGAATACTTATTGCTGTCGATGAATTTTTAAGGTAATAGTGCTGTTATACAGGAACTGGTCTGAGATGTTTCTTGCATCACACCTCCGGTATTGAAAAATTTAACGAGGGAAAGTGCCAATTAGTATGCTGGTTAGTATTACGCAATAATTTTGTTAAGATGGGTGTGGCATGCCCAATTTTTTTTTTTTTTTTAACTTGCTGTATTTTCTCCATACATTCAGGAAAATGCACAGAAAGAGATGCCGGTCTTCTTGCTTGAAATGCGTAACTTCACAGCATAATCATCATGACATCATTTTATGTTTTACTGTGTAATTGGCCATTTTGGAGAGTTTTACTCTTGAGTCGGATGGTTTCCATCCTCTGCAATACCAAATCCCAAGATATCTGTAGGTTCAGGTATGGTATAGAGGTCTGAAATGTCATTGTACATGTTAACTTATATGTAACTTTTTTTGTATTGCAGTGGGCTGACTAGCGCGTCATGGGCAGAGTCGGCTCAGTATTATTAGAGACAGAGAGTAAAGTAAACCAAATGCGTGTCTAACTGTAAAATATTGTATTTAAAGTAGAACTACTATGTAGCTCCAGAAACATATAATTACAAATTCATTTTTATGAACTTTGGTAATGGTTCAGAGCAGTCACTGTTCAGAACTGGATGATCGTACATACGATTTATGTTTATGCGTAATTGTAGCTAGAGGTTTTTTTTTTTTTTTGTAAATGTTTAATATTTCGCCTTATTAAAGTAAGCAACTTCTTGATTTCCAAATAATGTTATGTTATTAAAGTCCATCGATAAAATGAAATGTTCATTCAATTCTCATCTTGTTGATTTTACATTACACAGTTTTTTGTTTGTGTGTGCAAGTGAAGGAACGGTGGGATTTAATTCTTCTGTTAGGGAGTAGGTGTAGTGTCTGTCTTGTCATTGGTTGGTACAAGGCACTTGTCATGCAATAGGCCCACTTAGGTAGCCTTTAGTTGAAAAATATGAGATTATGAGTAAATGTGAGTGTTGTCCAAGTGTATAAAAAATATATTATTTTTTCTGCATGACTGACCAAAGCCATCAATAAACCTTCAGTTAATTATTCCTCTACAAAATTTAAAAAAAAAAAATCTTGTCTTATAAGAATATAGAATAGTTGAAGGAACAGTGATGGAAGGATATTTGATGTCTGTACGAGGTTCTTTTCCATAGCTTGCTCTCTCAGGACTTCCAGTGGGGTCTTAATGTATGAAACTATTTGAGGACCATTTTCCTACCCTCCTGAAGCCTATTGTGGTGATGGAATCTTGTTTAATTATGTACGTACAGTCCACGCAACCGCAACACTTTTAATAAGCTCGAAAAGGCCGCTTGTAAATGCCCTTAATTTTAATGAAATGTCACATGTGAATTGGTAATAAATGCAAATACAAATGTGTATTAATTATAAAAGTAATTTGCACAAGTTCCTCCCATATTCATTTTTGCAACACTGTTTAGGATTGTGCCTGTACATTCTGGCATCTAACTATAAATAAATAACACTGGCCTTTTTTTCAGTTCTTGTTAATAAAGTTGATAATCAAGTAGCAAATCTGGTGAATTTTTTGCACAGGGAAGTCAGTGTAGATTATAATCTGTGACTGTCAGTAAGGAAGGAATGGCATATGTGCTAATTTTGTCGTCAGCAAATGAGATTTTGGCTAGCAGTGATTATTGCTTTTGTCTATATTGACATCCGGAGCCACCTGATAATTGAATGGTATGTCATCATTTTTTTTAGTAACATTTATTCATACTCTTTATTTCCACTCTTGAGTATCTAAAGTGTGAATATTCAAAGAAAAATACTTAACATATTCTCTTTTTTCTACAGGTACCACTAATTGCTGATTATTTTTGTCTGTTACATAATGAGATTTAATAAGCTGTCTCAGAATGAAATAAGTAGTATTTTGTGTCTGTTTGAAAACAATAGAGAAGCCAAGAATTTAACTCTCTAAAAAGTACAACGTTGCCAGGACATTGCTGGAGCAGTGAGAATGCTTGGAAGCATTTCCTCTTGGTAAGTATAATTTTTCATGTAAATTTGCATCAGGCAGGAGAGTGAAGAAAAATTATATTACATCTGCAAATACTTAGATTTAGTACGACTGTAAACACAAAGCTGTACGGAATGTGGTGAAATACTGTTGCCAGTTTCAGGCACATGAGACAAAATGAGAATGAATAAACTAATTTATATTGATAATATTTTTAATGCCATTTCCCTGTATGTTTTGAATTTTTATCACTTATTCCATGTCCTATTTTTCATCATCATTCTAACTTTTGGATCCATAGACTACATACATATACATGTATATGTATGTGTCCATGTTTGTGGATTTCCTCTCCTTTTCAGGCAAGTGGATCATAACACTAATTGCAAAGAACTTCCATAATGGGACTTCTTGACTATAAAAGTGGTCCAAACAATGTGGAATATATTTGATGATCTGTTAAAGTTAGGTTAGGTTATAAATTAAGAATTTACTCTGTAGTATGAATTCAAATATAGTTCATAAAAAAAAGTTTGAATCTTCATAAGAATAAGAATTCACAGTACATGCAGAGGTGGTATGTTGTATATTTATCTCTAGTTTATTTAATTATGCTGTATCAGCTGAAATGTATTTAGTACATGATGTGATGATTTTTCAGTGACTGAATGCAATAAAATCCTCTTGGGTGATTAGCTGCGTAAAAATGGACGTTGGACTGTGGTCCCACTTTGACATGGCTTGTAGCCCAAGAGGATTTTGTTGCAAGTTATTTCATGTTTTGAGAAGGAAGAAACCAAAGCAGAGTGATGGAGTCTTGTGAACATGGTAAGGAACATTGGATCCCATAAAAGGCAGGGAAATTTCTTGACTGAACAACTGTCAGCTTCTCGGGGACTCTGGTTCCTGAAGTTAGTTAATTTATATACCATCTGTTTCTGAAATTTGTTTCTTCCGAAGTGTTTGGAATTTCATTTCAGTGTCTTGAGACCAACAACAATTGTGAGGGCTCAAAAAAGTGGAGCTAGAAGGCTTCTGCTGATACGAGAGGGAGGAAATTTTGCTGTTAACACTGGTCACTGCTGTCATTTAGCAAAATGAGGTTAGTTAAATTCCATGTTCCTTTCTGCCAATATTGTTTATTTGTTTACAACAAACTTTGAAACTTGTAGAAATACTGTCAACCCAATTTTTCATAGCTGACAATGAAGGGACAGAAGAGAGGATATGAAAAGAAATTAGGTTATGGAATTGTAGATTTTGCGGAGCTTGAGTATTTGTTTCATTGTATTTTATTTAACTGTGCTGTCAGTGGGGATGCTATCTGGTTTCATAAGCTTTCCTGTAAAATTTGAGTATTTGTTTCATTGTATTTTATTGGGATGCTATCTGGTTTCATAAGCATTCCTGTAAAAAGGAAATATTGTGATGATGTGTGGAAATCCTTGACACTCGCAAACCAAAAAAAGGACTGGTAACCAACATTCTACTATGAATTCTGTCATGACATCTTGGATGACCAAAAATAAACTAAACAAAGCCACACATCATATAACAAACAGTATAAAATTGTACACAAATCTTTATTGACATAATACAAGCAATCAAAAAAGAGGACAACACAAAAATGTATTTGAACACTGTGAATGACTTTGCATAGCATTTTTATACCAAATATTAAATGTTTACAGTAGATATAGTATAATTCATAGCTTATATATGACTTAATAAGAGATAAGAGGACAGAAAACTTAATTTAAATCATGAAACTGATTACAGCTGGATTAGACAACCATGATACTTGGCAGATGACTCAATTAAAAAGAGACATTAAATGTGAAGTGGCAATAATGTTTCCAGTTGACACATGGTGATTTATCACGTAGGGAATAATCATAAATGGTGTCTTGTTTCAATAAACATACAAGATGTCAAATATCTACTATCATATACAAAATAAAGCTACATACAAAGTGTTCCGAACATCCTCATCCATCCGTTTGTTTGGGAGTATAATCTGGTACTTGCTGGTGTGGCAGACGTCCTAATTATAACTCATCCGATTTGAAGACAGGAGGATCTAAGTGTCATGAAGATCAACGCAACTAAATTTAATATTTTTGAGGGAGTGTGTGACTGCAACTTCTGAGTTTTCAGAAATAGACGTATACAATGAGGATGTTCGGAGAATATCACACATGGCGTGGTATTAATGATTAAAAATGAAACTTGTAAGTTTAAATCAGAAAGTTAGGTCATCTCAGACATACTGTTAGGCCTTCTGTTTCAAAATTTTACAGTGAATAATGATTTTGGTTTCATCTTACTCATCAAAGTACAACTTAACAATGTATGGTTCTAGACTAGATTATTCATACATTATGACTAATACTTATCAACTATGGAAACCAAGATCTCACAGTTAATCTGCAGAAATACATTTCGAGTCTTGTATATGAGCTCATCTGAAAAGTGGTGTTGGGTTAGTTAGTTAGTTGTGACCCAGCTTATGTGCTGTGCAGTTTGATCCAATCAACATACATAATCATTCTTCACATGTACCTTTACTCTGAGACTAGCCAAGTGTCGGGTTAGAGAGATTCTTTTGATGCCTACAAAGTAGAATGTTCTGGAATATGTTACAGATTACATCACTATTTCTGTATATATCACCAAGTAGTACTGCACAGGTCTTCAGGTTCTCAGAGCAGTGATTATGAACATGACGGCCCCCTTCCAGTTTCTCCCCTCGATCAAATGTGATGCTGACATATGCCACTAAGTTCTTGGTTAACTTCTGCTGTTAGACATCCGACAGTATGTTTGCGTGTTTATTTAAAATTATTCTGCCATAACTCACTTGATGGTACATAACCTCAACAGTTGATAACCTAATAAAATAACTGAACATCTAACTCTATAGAACCAAATTATGACTAGACTTCATTTCCAGTTCTCTGATGATCTGAATTTGTCTTAAGAATTCAAATGCCGTACTGCAGTCCCATCATTTGATTCACTTGCTGTTGTGAAGAATCAATTTCAGGTGGTCTTTAGATAAAATCAAATCAGTAATAGATACTTGAAATGTTGCTGATATTTTCTAAAATATTAATTTAAAAAACATATTCTGAAAGTCAGTTTTAATGTACGCACATGTACTGTACTTTGATATTATGCCCATAATTCACTGTAATTTAAAACTCAACACATATCTGTAACAAATTTATGAGGTTCCACACCAATAGTTATTCATTATACATTAATTTCACATATACATGTCTGTACAAACTTGCATAATTATTGTCAATGTATTTCTTATTAACTCACTTTTGTAACTACTTTTACTATATCCTATTATGGGTCTTGCTGTATTCACGTCAGTTTCTATCGTACAGTCTTCATGCCGACCTCTTAGTCTGTCCCCGCTACTTCAAAATACAAACACAATATAAAGACGGCTGTCTTCTTAGTTGTAGCGCTGCGTAGTCTGGTAGAAGTTTACTGACGTTTCAGAGGTGCTTGCAACCCTGATGACAGAGGCATCAAGCACCTCTGAAACGTCTGTAAATTTCTACCAGACTACGCCGCGCTACAACTAAGAAGACAGCCGTCTTTATACTTACCGCTGTGAGAACCTGAAATCTCACTTCCTAACTTCTGTCTGCATAGTTTCCAGAAGATCTTCAATCAAATCCCAAAGCGTCTGTTCTCACTGTGACTTGCTAATAATTTATTTCAGCCATTCCGGGAAAGCAAAGTTAATCCACACGGCAAATCTTTTACTGACAAGCTGATGGCTGTTTGGCCTTCTACGGAACCAAGAGGATCCACTCACCCCTATCCAGTACTTGAAAGCAAAGTTCTCAGAAGATTCTTAAACATACAAGAGATGAAGGTACATGATTGACAGGTAACTCAGTATTTTTAGATTGGTGAAGTGATGGGTTAGACATGTAGCTGTTGTAAAGCAGCCACTTGCAAGACCAAGGAGATGGGAGGTTAGATTTGTGGTTGAAATCGACACTTACAGAGCAAATAAAGCACACGTAATAGGATTGTAGAAAAAAACTCAATGAAGCTAGATTATAATTACAATTCAACATAATGTATAAAGAATGGGTATAGTGATTAAGAGACAGAGGAATGTTTTGTGCACTCATGAAACACTTTTTAGCCTACATTCCCTATTTCAGCGGAAGAGACAGATCATCGTGTCTGTTCACATGTCTGCTTCTCCCTGACGTCATATGATTCTAGTGATGGATTTTCGTGAAATTTTGAATGACAATAGATCATAAACATACGTACAAACATTTTTAAATGTTGACAATTACAATCATTGCAACCATTCAGAATTTTGAAGTTCGATACATTCATGGGAATCTATAATTAACACTCCGTATTGGATATCATCCCGAGTCAGTTTCATTCATACGTGGTATGCATGGGGCAGACACGAAATGTACATAATATTTTGGTTATGCAACCTGTTGGGTGATGGATAATATTTTAACAGATCTCAGAAAAATCGTCATCATACTTTCGCGTCTTAGGCCCAGTGAGCTGTTAGTCTCATCCTAGCATTTGCCTCTTCAAAATCTTCACCCATTTGGTTTTTAACAGAGAATTTGATGAGGATCCTATCTTAAGTTGTTTGAACTACGTAAGTATTTAATGTTTGGGGAAGACTGTAACATGGCATTAGTTAGTGGAGGGGTTAGGATACTTAACAGACAGGAAATAAACTTTGAAGACAGCAAAATGTTTCAATAAGGAGAAAATGTACAAACTACCTTTGATATGTCTATAAAATGTAAATTCGCTGTTAAAGCACTGAACCGACAGGGCATATATTAAATGTATCACCTACTTCACATGTTTGGTATCATATATGAAAATAAATTATGCCAACTTTTCATTAAGTGATTCCATCTAGGCTACTGGGAATTATAAATTAATAAATATAATTTGAGGTTCTCACAGTGGTGAGTATGAAGATGTCTGTCTTCTGGGTTGCAGCACAGTGTAGTCTGGTAGAAGCTTACCAGTGTTTAAGAGGTTCTTGCTGCCTCCATTGTCAGGGAAACAAGTTCATAATTAGATAGATTATTTGTTTATTTCTGTGCATAATGCCCAGCTAAAAACCAGCTGTCATGACACACATCCTCGTGTCTAATAAGTATTACAAGTGTATACAATTTGACTCCTTGTGAATTTATCATTGTCTTAATGTTGAAGATAGAATTGTGGAAAAATTACCTTCGAACTTTGTAGTGTGTAAGTCGGCTTATCTTCAGTTCCCTAAACTGTTAATTTTCCCTCAAGTCTAAAAATGAAAAATCTAACATGAAGTTACCACAGAAGAAGCTTGAATTAATATTATTAATTCCAGTTCTCAGCAATGCTAGAAATACAATTTTGATTAATACCATGTTTTTGCTGCATGAACACATTGCAATGAAGGTTCATATGAGAACTGGCCACCTCACTCATCATTCATAAACATTTTTTTATAGAATTTTATTTCTACTGCTGCAATGTACCTTACTACTCCAGTCACATATTAGTGACAGTTACTGCTAATTTTAATTATAAAAGTGCAAAATTTCCGGGAACAAATTGTTAAGAACTGTTCTCAGCTCCAGCGAATATTTAAGACACCATAACCGACTCATATAACTTTGAAGCTGATAGTCACTCAGTTTATCAAGAAATTCCCTATTTCATATGGAACCCAAAGGTTCATTGCCATATTAATAAGAGCCTACTACTGGTCCCTATCCCAAAACAAATTAATCTAATCCATACCTCAGCATCTTATTTCTCCAGGATCCATTTTAATATTATCATCAATCTGTGCCCAGGTCTTCTGAGTGAGTCTTTACTTCAGGCCTTCCGTTAAAATTTAATATAAATTTCTCATCTCCCCATGCATTCTACATTCCCCCACCCATCTCATCCTCAATTTAATTGCTGTAATATAGTAGTTGTGCTCATAACACATGAAACATTATACCAAAACCTTGTCTTAATACAGAGAGGACCACATCAGAACATTTATGAATTAACAAACTCTTGCTTTAGGGTGGCACACGAGAATAGAATAAAGATCAATAAATGCTACATTAAAAAGACAGATCAGCCCAACCTAATATAGGCTAGTTTCTGTTTGTGAATATAAAAGTTTCAAGTACTTAGCGTCAATATTGTCATGGCTAAATTATTGTGATTGACACTCATAAAACGTGCTTGCGAAGCACAAAATATCTGGCCTGAAGTTAATTAAGCACAAATCTAAAATAAGGAGTTGTGAACTGCATCTGAATACTGTAAGCTGCAACTGAATTGTCACGCGTCCCTTACAAACAGCTTTAAAAAACATGACGGACAAAATTCATGCGAACATTTCAACAGCAGCTACTTGTCCTGTGTTTTTATTTTAGTGTACAGTTCGTACCCAGCTGGGCATACCTTGTCACAGAGAATTCAGAGTTCAAGAAGAGCTAATACAATTCAGATAGAGAAGTAATCTTTTTACGAAATGGAAGAACTTGATTAAATATAAAAACTGACTTCAGCTAATCATACTTGTAAAGAAACAATACTGATTAAATATACATACATAAAAAAAAGTGCATAAAAAAATATAAACTGAGGCTTGACGTTTCCAACAATTAGGTGTCTCTCTGAAATGCGATTGAAGCCACGCTAATGCTGCATAAACACATAATTATGACACCCAGAACAATGTATACAGATGTGATGAGCCAGAAGGCGAACAGGTACAATGTTTGATTACAGTACTTTCCCCGTGATGGGTCGTAGTTAGGTTCATATTCTTTGTACACCCAAACTGAACCTGGGAAGAACAGGAAATTTCATGTGTAAGAGTAAACAGTGTGGGATAATTGAAGTATGGTTGTTTCTTTGAACTCATAAGTTGCAAACATGAGTCCTCTTAAAAAAATGTTTAAAAGTTTACATGTAATTTTCAATACGCACATGCTGAATAAACAGTAACACAATATTCATTTTCTGCCAATACTTGGTTCAGTATGTCTGGAAGCAGAACGTGGATACTTACGGAACGTACGATGTTCTCATTGTATTCCCAAAAATAAGATTAATGGGATCTGGTGTAGAGTTCCAGGGGTTACGTAACTGGACCGTGTCATCCGATACTAACTAACTAACTAGATGGCTTACCGAACCCAAAGGTTCATCACCGAATTAACCAAAGCCCTCCACCGGACCCTGTCCTGGGCCAACAAAATCCAGTCTCCTTCAACTCCTATCTCCCATAGATCCCGCCTGACATTATCCTCCCATCTACGTCTAGGTCTCCCCAGAGGTCTCTTCCCCTCAGGCTTCCCAAATAGTGGACCCAACCAAACAGATGGCTTACAGAACCCGAAGGTTCATCACCGAATTAACCAAAGCCCTCCACCGGACCCTGTCATGAGCCAACAAAATCCAGTCTCCTTCAACTCCTATCTCCCATAGATCCCGCCTCAGATTATCCTCCCATCTACGTCTAGGTCTCCCCAGAGGTCTCTTCCCCTCAGGCTTCCCAACCAATACCCGGTGCACACCTCTTGCCGCATCAATGCGAGCTACATGCCCCGTCCATCTCATTCTTCTCGACTTAATCACCCTGACAATATTGGGGGAGGAGTACAGATTTTTAAGCTCGTCATTGTGCAGTTTTCTCCACGCCCCATCGTCTTCCCTCTTAGGCCCAAATATCCTCCTCAACACCCGATTCTCAAACACCTGCAATCTGTGTTCCTCCCTCTGAGTGAGAGACCATGTTTCGCACCCAGTCATCCGATACAGCAGTGTAAAAATTTGGAATTTAAGGTTTATCAAACGTTTATGATGAAATTTTGCTGAAAACGACTTGCAGTACAAAGCCAGATGCCCTCTGTCTATGCTTTTTGGAATGTTCCCTGGTACGCTCTTACAACTAAAATTGGTTACTGTTAATGCGACCGTCTGATTAAACTGAAAGAAGTTTGGTATCTTATATTATTTAGTACTTATATATGTCTCGTGCACCTCTTACCTATAATGAACCACCCAAGCATAAAACAATTTATCAGCGTTTGCGTGGGTGACTGCCGAATTCGCTCTTCTTCCTGCTCTTCTTCGTGTTGTCTTACTCTTGCAGAAAGATGAAGCAGTTGCTTTAATACCCCAAAACCACCTGCAAGAAACTTAATAATTACCATTTAAAAGCTCCTTAACTAAAATTTCAAGTGAATTGTGATGGATGTCGGGATCGCGATGAATTGTGAAATGAACTTAAATGTGGGAGAACAAGGGGGACAAACCGTTAACGATTCAGTAATATCGGTGGGATCCATGCGTTACAAGTTGCTGCATAGGTAATTTATTTCATATAGTTTATTACGTATGACCATAAGTTAATCGTTAATGTGAGGTAACAAGAGTATTTTCTGCATCATATTTGCTTTGATGTTCATGTATTTATGATACAGGGTGATCCCTTTGTTAGTGTTATATAAAATAAGGGTTATACTATATTGATACAAACAGAAAAAATAAATTTCCGTAACTCTGGCATTTTCAAAATGACCAAAGCTATAAATTACTTACCTCCAACAAGCAGGTATATTGGAATATATTCACCTTGTGGACAGTCGTATAAGTAGATGGAACCAATGGCAATCATGCAAATGGGAATTACGATTGTCACGCCCAGGATAATTGTGCAACCGACTGGAAAGAGGAAACCAGAAAAAAGTAAGCTCATAGTATGAATTGCAAATTGTTCTTCACATACTATTAATATAAGGAGTAAACATACTTGTCCCTAAAAGTAAAATGATAACATTTTTCAAAAAGTCAAACATTCCCTTGGATGCTTTATGTGCCTCACGTACTCGTCCAAACAGCGAGTCATAAGAAGGCGGAGGTGCTGTAAAGAGAAAAACATAACACAATTAGAGGTAAAATCATGTCAAGGAATAAAGTAAAAAAAATCCTTTGAATTAACCTGCTGTATCCTTTATGGTCAAATCAAAGTGCCCTCATAAGAATATTTGGTACTTGTGGGTTATCGGGACACGTCGCTTTAAAAATAGGTTAGGTTCGGTTGTTATGAAACTATATTTCAGTGATAGAGTGAAATGGAGGTGCGGTAAACAATCTTGCAGAACAACAACCTAACCTAACCTATTTTTAAAGTGATGTGTCCCGATAACCCACAAGTACCGAATATTTGTAACCAATGTGTTTCATTTGACTTGTCATGCTTTGTTTTTTTTGGACAGTTCTAATAGAGGGGTGCATTCAAAAATGAAATTAAAAAGCAATGGCAATAAAGTATTCCCATGTTTCAACCATTCTGAAAGGTACTGTATCAGACAAGGCTTTCTTTAAATACACTCTGATTAAACTGATTATTGTTCTGGGTGTTCCAAATTCAAGTACAATGTTGAACAATATTTTCTCCTCTGTAAAACAGTCTGATCTGCATAACTGACATGCAACTGTTTTACACTAATCTGCCCCAAAAGACGAAACAATCCACATTATCCGTGTGACTGACTATACATGATAAGTCAGTGCAGTGATAAAAAAATTAAAATTCACAGGATTTACAAGAACATAAATTACTAAGCACTGGCCATTACGACCTACCATTAGGATCAATAGCTTCTTCATAAGATGGTGGTGCCCCTCGATCTGAAGACATGTGAGCAAGAACAGTGCTTGGGATATTGTGATAAAATGGAGGGGGTATGTTGCCTTGTGACTGCACTTGATACTGGTGTTGCAAAATTGGCTGTGAGACAGCTCCTGGATTTTGACGGCCAGTATCCTACAAACATACCACAACTAACATAATTACATGACAGTGTAAATGTTAATATTGCTGTGATTTGCAAATGTTCAGTCCATACAGACATAAGCTCTCCGAGTTATCTTAACCGTTAAACACTCTTGATAAAGAATTTCCCAAGCCTTGTTATATCCAGAACCAAATTTTGGTTTCTTGTCAAGGACCTGCTTGAAATGTTCTGTTGGGCCTGTCTCAATATTTCAGGATATTTGTGGCTTATGTGTTATTATTGTCTGTCATAAAGTGGACAATACACATCAGTCATAATATTAATATCAAAGAACTAAAAGTTGTTTATATTGACGTAAATGTGTACATAACCAAACAATTTAAACTGTTTGATATTCTTTACGAATTCACCATTACTTTAATATATAACTCCGTTCTATAATTAGCGCTTTTATGTTACGTCATAAGTCACACTTCTGTGTAACTTATGTCAAATATGTAAAACTACTCACTTGTTGATGGTATAAACTTTCATACGTCGTCTCCTCAGCAGCCATATTCTCATATCGTTTATGGATGTCACAGATTATCTTTACGACGAGAGCTACATTTATTTTGGTATGCCTGGTTACTTGTGTTTTGAAATACTGTGCCATGTCTGATTATTAATAATAGCTAATATGGCTGAACGTTTGTCAGCTGTGGGACAGTTAGGAAAGAATTAAGAATAATAATGGCTGGTGAAATAGACCATTTTAATTCTTACACCTTTACTCGACCGGTTAAATCAAATAATAAAGTGAATGTAAGTACAGAGTTGGACAGACGACAGCTATGGTAGCGCAAATAGACATGATAAGCATGTATAGAAAACATTGTTTTTCTTACGACAGGTACTTGAATGTCGTGTATGTGAAGATGTATTTGGGCTTCAAGGCGATAAAGTACCTCGCCTTTTATACTGTGGCCATACAGTGTGCCATGCGTGTCTGCTTCGTCTTCCATTGAGAGACAATGCTGTACAATGCCCTTTCGACAGACAACCCACACCAGTTGGTAGGTTACTAAAAAAATGTATTATAATCACATATTGCCTACATTTAGGTATGAGAAAAAATGCATACAGTCTGCAGTCTGTTAGGATTTACTTACCTTATAGTAGAGATGCTAAATTTGATGTAAATTTGTAGAGCCAAAAACTAGTATCCAGCATCACAGCAGTCATATTATGTAACAAGTCATAGAAGGTGTAATCCCCACCCGATGACACCGATTTTTAACATGTGTTCTTGGCAGACTTTGAATTCTGAATGCTCCTTGCTGTTGTAAAAATGTACCATAGCTTTACCTAAGTTTCCTGTGTTTTGTTCCTGTTGGTGATTTACACCATTAAAGAGTCTCCTTCAACATGTCCCAGAGGAGCTTTTTACTTTCCTGGAAGAAAAATCTCTCCACATATGCAGCTTGAGAATATCCTGCCCTAAACAGTATGTATCAATTGAATAAAAATTTTCTTGGATATTATCCATCGTCTAGTAAATATAAAACGTAAAACGACGTTTCGGAGATGGGACTCTATCTCTGTCTTCAGGTTCCTACACAGTTGGGCCCACTAGATAGAGCTAATCCCTATCTCCGGACAAATGTATGTATCAAACTAACCAACTCCATGGACCACGATCTTAATAGTGTGCTTATCTAGGGAAGAAAAGTCCCTTCTTTTATGAACCCAAAGGTTTGTTATTATGTTTACAAGATTCTACCTCCAGTCCCTGTCCTGAGCCAAATGATGAATCAAATCCACGACCATTCTATTTCCCTAATATCAATTTTTGGTATGTAACATGCGGTTTAATTTTATTTTTGTACATTTTTATGAAATTAGGAAATTCAGGTGTTTTGGGGTTGAAAAAGAATTTTGCCCTGTTGGAACTCTTGGAAAGACTTCAGTATACTCATGAAAGAGCGGCCCATTTCTACACCGCAGATTTATTGGAAAAAGAACGCCAGGTAAGCTTACTGTAAATGTAGGCTTTGTCATTTGTGAAACAATGTTTACTTTTTCTGTACTTTCCAATTCTAAGACTAGACACGGCATAATATGTGCGGCACAGAAGCATTGTTATAAATTAAACTGGTATGACCAAGTTTTAAGTCAAATCTAAAGAAGTTGGTTTACTTTTAATTTTCTAGACTGTAAGCATTTTACCATTTTAAGTGACAAAACAAAGTCTATAAAAGTGACACTTATGAAAGAACATTTTTTTATACATTGGCTAGTGAAGTGTGTTTGATTGCTTAGTTAAAAATATTCATGATAGAGGTCCATTTCTTTTCAGTGGGAATTTATTTCCGTAAATGGTTCTGTCATTGTTATAGTGTGTCCTTGGTAGATTGAATATTTTAATGTAACTTCTGCTCAACTTACCAGACAAGTATCTTCCATTTTATTTCTTTAATCTTCTGGCCTGTGTTTTCAAGTATTCTAAATTAATAACAGTATTGATAGAATTCCTGCGTTTCTCTTCTCCAAAATGGTTGGATGAGGAATTCAACGTAAAGGCAAGTTCTAGATGGGGAGTTCCTAGTCTTTCGCAAATGACAGTCTGACAAACATGCCAGAATTGGTATTTCGTAACTTGTAATGCAGAGTATAAAATGGTAGTATGTTTCCTCTCTTACCTTTACAGCTATCAGTTAACTGCGATGAAGATGAACATCATATAGCAGTTCTGTACTGTACTGTGTGTACATCACACCTGTGTGAGGAATGCTCGGAATTGACTCACGCTACTCGCACGCTCGCAAGGCACCGGAGAGTGCCTCTCTCTGACAAACCTCGTGAAAAACCAAAATGCCCAGCGCATCCTACACACATTGCTGAATTTACGTGTCTGGAAGATGACTGCCAAACACTGCAGTCTGGACCGGGGCCTATCATGTGCTTCATTTGCAAGGATTATGGTCGTCACAAGAGCCATAAGGTAAATGTCAGTTTTGCAGCTGAAAACTGCCCTGTGAATTTCAGTTTTTGGGTAGGCTGTTCAAAATTTAAATGGCTGTGTTTTGCTGAAGGGTTATGGACCAGATATCACCTACCTGTTGCTCTGAATTAATGGAGTTTAGAGGAATTTCCAGCAAAAGTTTAGAACTATTTGCATTTGAGGTACTTAACAAAATTACTAGTTCCTTGTTACTGTTAGGGAAATATAACCTGGGTTTCTCTGCGGTATATGGTTTGTAAACAGCGTTCTGCTAATAACTAAAACATCTAACTAATACTTTAATCGCGACTAACATCTTACGTTTCACCACAATTATTTACATCCAGGTATAAATCACTGTGTGCGCATAATCCGTTACTTAATTTGACAAAGTTAATAGGGAGGCTTATTTGCTGTGCTTTCAGTCCAGCTTTGATATTTGTGATCTTACATGCCATTTCGATGGGAAATATTGGAACTACTAAAGATTCCATGACATCTGTCGTAATGAAGTTGAAACAAACCTTAACCTTTGTTCACAGTAATTCTAAACATTAAAGAAATCTCATATGCAAAAGGATGCCATGTTGCAGTGGTGGCCTCTGGGGGTGTATTGGAGAGGACGCATATGTGTTTTAGATCAGGGCCATCCTTAGGTTCAGATTAGAGGTGTGGCTACCCACGGTCCCAACACTTTGGGGGCCCCCAGAATAGAGATAAGAATACACAGCTTGACCCCGGTAATTTTAAACTTCTTTAGGTTCATCAAACTTCTTATTGTTAACATATTTTAATGCGTTCTTGCAGCATGCTTTGGTAGAAACTGAAGCTGAAAACATCCGAGCAACAGTCATAAATGCTGTCCAGCATATGAGAAAATTTATGGAAGATATGAGTGAAACTGTACACAAACTGGGTATGTTTAATTGGTGCATTCATTCATGAATATTGTCAGAAGAATTAAGGTCCCCAAAAAAAGTACAACTTGGTATATGTAAGAATTTAACTTGACTTATAGAATTGCAGGTCAGGTTGATTGCTACAGGCATTTCTGTTTGTGCATTTTCATAACGTCCTATAATTTTTTTGACGTAAGTACGCCTATACGGAAGGGTCATTCGGCAAAACAGCGTTAGGAAAATGTGTAAGATCCATACCAACAATGTGTAAATATGGACCGACAACAATGGTCATTACATTACAGAGATGTATTTACTTCAGATTCTCCGGAACCGTGGTTCCACTGTCAATTCTTTTTAAAGTAACAAACTGTTGAGATATCATAGTAAATATTTCTTTCACTCATCTTATCGCACATTACGTAATTGCACACGTCAAGTGGCAGTACTTCTAAGCAAGATATGTTGTGCATAGCATGGAAGAGGTTAAAATTCAGTTTAGTGGTTTCAGTATTAAAGGTACAGACGGTTGAAAGTATCGACTAACTGCTCTTGATATTGAGTCCTCTTCACAGAGAACATTTTATATATATGCACACCGACCAGCTGATGGATAAATTAGCTTTGAAATCGAGATTTTTCTCTTTGTGCCCTGCAGTATGTGTTATTGGTTTTCTTACGCATTTGCAGAACAAGTAGTTCAGATGCTTGAAGGTACGGGAAGGGAGGGGGGAACGGCCGATCTTGCTCGTGCACGTGTTCAGACGTACTTCCAGCAGCTGCGTGAAACGCTACAGCTACAGGAGGTTGCGGCCATGGCTGCAGTGGACACTCACATAAGAGAAAGACTCTGTTCATTGCGTCAGCTTCAGGAAGATTTATCTACATCAGTTTCACAGGTTACTACTTAAATATTGTTGAACTGATTTTTTTTCTTATTTTCTTTGTGTGTTTGAAATATACAGAATTATTAATTCTACAAGAAAGGAACTGTGTGACACTTATCAATTTTGAATTTGTGACATTAATATCCTTTTAGTTACATTTATTTAAAGAAAAATTACTTAATCAGTGTTTTAAGATAATTCCAGGTAACATTACTTACATTTTAAAAATCGTCATCCTTGGTGTTTACAAGTGTATGATTTAGGTAATTCACTTCCAGCATAAATGTGTGAAGTGAAACTGTATCTCTTTACTTGGTTCGGTAAATTGTCATCTTCTTTATGTTTGTGAATTTAGATGGCCAGTGTGTGTGTCCAGTGCGAACAAACTATACAGCAGGATGATACTCGTGTCTTGATGGTTGGTAGAGAAATCAAGGAGGCTCTGAACTCGATTGAGAAACAGCAGCAGCAGTATTCCGAGTTGAGCCCAGAACAGTTGCAACCTGATCCTAGCATACCCATTACTTTCACGAAGGTAAGTAACTGCAAGGCTTATGGAACTTAGCGCAAGTAACAAATAGACTCTGACTCTTGGTAAATAAGGTATTGCGGTTAGGGAAGTAGAACAAACCCAATTGACCAATGAGAAACGTCGATTCCAGGGCGGTTCCCTCGAACCACATCATAACTGCGCGTCCTTCGATCCTTATAAATTTGCAGGATCTTTACTCTAAGGAGGATTCTCTCGAACACTAGGTGTTGCTACTGGAATCTGCGTCACTCGTGCTCGCCATGTTGCTGCTGCTTACCGTGGTGTATAGTCTGGGTGAGTACATGTTGTTTGTTCTACTGTGACTGTAGATGAAGTACTTGGTCTGGTTCGAGCTAGATAATGGATGGAGGATTCGGATTGTAAATCTAGGGAATTTCAGGAACAAAGAAAGTTTATCTTACAATTAGATAATAATAACGTAGCTTTTTTAATCAGAGTTTTATTTAGTAGGTCATATTTACTGCTCCCTAACCAAAGTCCTTACGCAAAAAACATTACGAAAAAGCTACAGAAAAATGTGTAAATATGGACCGACAACAATGGTCAGCTTGCGTGCTGTATACTCTAATTGTTACGTCTTCTGTTTATTCCACATTGTAGTATCACTATACAAGATGGATGACATTGAAGCTAAAAGACTCCATAAAGCAGAATATATGAGACAGTACAGAAACGTTTGGCTTAATGTTGATGTCAAATCCTCAATCTAGTACTACTAGATCAAAATCTTGTATAGATATGGTGTTCGCACGATATGTTGATCACGTATAGATGTATTTACGTCAAATTCTCCGCAACCGTGGTTCCACTGTAACTTTTTGTTGTATTACAGGATAATCGCGTACATATTGGACCGAAGATTGAAATGCGAGTTGTTACTTTGGGTTTGGATGGTGCTGGGAAAACTTCTGTTCTTTTCAAGTTGAAGCAGAATGAGTTCATGACCATGATTCCAACCATAGGCTTCAATGTGGAGACAGTGGAATATAAGAATCTGAAGTTCACAATCTGGGATGTTGGAGGACAGCATAAACTGCGTCCACTTTGGAAGCATTATTACTCCAACACTCAAGTAAATGCCATGTTTTATGATTATATTACCTTTCTTTGGGAAATCATAATAACTACACAGTGCAGTAGTAATTTATTGGTTGATTATTGAGCTATTTAATGCTGTTCCAAGTACACAGTTTATATGATAATGGTACGGTAAGAATTTGGAAGGAGGCTTAACATGGACATTTTTCAAGGTGTTATCCTGGCTTTCACATATAGAGACTGGCGTAAAGCGTAATATTTTGGGAGCCATTGATAAACCTCCTAAGTAACTCTGGGTTTTCCTACATGAATAATTAATTATTTCAGGCGGTGGTGTTTGTCATTGACTCGAGCAATCACGATCGGCTTGCTGAAGCCCACAGTGAACTTGCGAAACTTATGTCTGAGAAAGAGCTGGAGGACGCATCTCTGTTGATCCTGGCAAACAAACAGGTATGTCGCGGACGTCTGCGTGAGATAAAAGTATTGAATTGGTAAGCATATAATTAGATGATGGTATAATGTAAATAGATTTCTCTAGTGTGAGCAAAGACCACATTACGGGTCTTCATTGTGGTGGTTACATGGTAGCAATATGAAATTTAAAATTCATAATTGTTAATGGTACTTTTATATTGTAGGACATTCCTGGCTGTGCAACAATAGAGGAACTGACGGAGCAGTTTGCGCTGTATAAATTATGCTGTGGTAGGAGGTGGCATATTCAGGCTTGTGACGCGCAAAGTGGGACGGGTCTCCACGATGGACTGGACTGGTTGTCACGGCAAATAGTTGCAGCAGGAGTATATGACATCAGTTAATTATTATTATTAAGTACTGGTTAGTATATTGTTACCTTCCCTCAGTTGAGATTCATGTACGTTAGTAGTTAACAGAGGATGCGGTTCATGAACCTAACCTAACTCCTACCAGAATATTTATAAACACGGAAGATTCTTGGATGTTCTTAGATGCATTCTGGCCCATAGAGATATATTCAGAGATTAACGCTTTGACAAGTATTCATATATATTTATGTGTAAATAAAAATTAAATAAAGTGTCTGTGTATTTGAATGTTCATTCATTTTGCTTTGCCAAGGATATATGCATTTAGGTTTGGTTTTAGAACAGCCATAATATGCTGCTCTTTGTAATTGTAAATTCCCATGTCTCTGCCCTGTTTTATTATCATTCTGTTGGTTAAACCGTGCTCGGCCTTGTAACTCGGCAACTGACAACTCATTTAGCTGCTCAGCTGTTGCTCTGTATTTTTTTTACCAGAAGACAGAGCCAGCCTGGCACATACTTATTTGGGATATTGTATTGGACAGATAATTAAAAGTGGTTAATTAAAATATGGTAGTAGTGTCACATTTTAATAGCAGGGTGAAGGTTGTGTCTACAGATAATTAAAAGTGGTTAATTAAAATGTGGTAGAAGTGTCCCATTTTAATAACAGGGTGAAGGTTGTGTCTGTATGGAAATAATTGATTAAAAGTTGACTCTGTTGCTCTGGTTTGTCTAAACTGTCAGTACATTAAACTAATGGACCCCAACCTTTATCATAACTCTGTAAAAGAGATTGTTAACTTAAGAGAAATATATTTATAAGGCAGTGGAATATCTGTTGTGACTGTAAATCAGCTTCAGTCTCCTGCCATCTGGTGGAGACAGGTGAATTACTTGAAGACAACCTGCCATTTTATTTTGTGGTTCAGTTCAATGTGGTTTCCATGTGTTAGTGTGTTTTGAGGTTATGTGTGTTCATCAAGCATATTGTTCTTTTGAAGGTAAATATTATTACATATTTTCATTTTATGGTAGATATTCAAGCAGTGAGGACATGGCTACGTGCACAGGACAAGAGCTGGTACCGGCAAGGGATGCATGCACTTGTTCCACGCTGGCGTAAAACCGTACAAGTTGATGGGGACTATGTGGAAAAATAGTATGTGTAAAGGAAACATTGATTTATATTGTCACTAAATTTGAGCCATCTTGAATAAATATGTTCTGAGGAAAAAAATGTGGGGCATTACTTAATGAGCGACCCTCGTAGATATTATTTTATATATCTGCCAATACATACCCAGTTCAAAATGACACCCCAGCCTTTTCATATCTTATTTTATAATTTATAACCTCTGCAGTTGGGAACAGAATTGATAAATCTAAAAATCAGTCCATAAACAGATCAGTAGCCACAGCATAACTGCAAAACAATAAAGGTAAATCCTTCAATTCTTGGGGTCTTCCCAATTTTATAATTCACTGTTCTTGTCATCCATTTCATTCCCTTGCGTTATCAATTCTTTCTAAACGTTTTTTGTCTCCCTATTAAAGGTATTCTAGTTGATGCTTAGTAAGTATGATTCTTACTTTTTATCTTAACCTATATTTCACTTCCAAAAGAATCATGAATGTAGCGTTATGTAACCTGTATGTTATGTCAGAAATGCTGTTATCCATTAGAATTTACCATTGTCTCGACACAGTACAAATTCTGGGTAGGGACTGCCTCTTCTAAGACTCTCCAACTTTTTTTCATAATTTTAACGCTTTGCTGCATTTTCTCGACATACCGAAGATTTTCCCGTGCATCTGTAGTGCAAGCCTGATTTTGTACATATTTTGTGTTCTGTCAAACGAAAAATTACCATAGGAGAAATACATTAAAAACATGTATTTTATAATTATTCATCTCTTTTATTGTTTTTGTCACAAGAATGGCAGTCAGTCCATTTCAACAACAACAAAGAAAACTGTGTCTAAAAGCTCAGCCTACATACTTATCCAGTACAGCATCTTACAAAGGATGTTAAAGAAAACTCATGTTTTTTTCTGTAAAGTCTGTCAGCATTCAATCTGCAAAAGATTACATAAATTATTCCATGTAAACTTCATACCTAAGCAGTGGAAGATCTGTGTCAATATGTGAATGTCTTTGTGCAATGCATTTACTGTCGCGATTTAGTCACTTCCTGGCTCCTGGCGGAACTCACCGACGAGCACTATAAAAATTTTCCTGATACAAGCATTGCTCCATAAGAACAACGAAATAATCTTATCTTTTTTATAAGAGGTACTGAAAATTATCTCTCTGCAAATACAAACTCTGTGCTGTTTAAATAGACTGAAAATCACCCAAAAACATTCTTTCGAAGTAACGTCCAAAAGTTACCGTTACGTTTTGCTTTTCCATTCTGTAGGCTGTCCACATTTGTCACGCAACGTAGCCTGTATTTCATCTAGTTTTTCTTCAGTAAGCACGTATTATTTAGCACGTTTCTCGTCCAGAAGCGACACAGCATTCCAAAGGTTCTTACGTTTATGGATTCTTGCTCTGCTCGGAATTGTGATCCCGAGATATTTTAAATTTATGACAAAATTCTGACCTTCTAGCAGAGCCACATTATACATAACTCAAGAAAAATTCCATTCAACAGTATAATGAACTACATATGCATGTGCACGCACAATAACCAGGATTTTTCACAATGTTAGACACAGCTGCACTCTTGTGAGATTAATTTTAATGTCATGCATTCCCTTCTGGGAGTCAGGAAGTGACGGCTGTGTTCATCAGTGAACGTAATGTACTTAATGGGCATCTATGAATTCTGATAAAAGAAAATGCTACAAAACACTAACTTCCACGCAATTCGGAACTACAAACTTAAACTGTTTCAAATTTATTCTGTATCAAAATGTGTATTAGTAATAAGCACTCGTTGTTTTTGTCACAAGAATGGCAGTCAGTCCATTTCAACAACAACAAAGAAAACTGTGTCTAAAAGCTCAGCCTACATACTTATCCAGTACAGCATCTTACAAAGGATGTTAAAGAAAACTCATGTTTTTTTCTGTAAAGTCTGTCAGCATTCAATCTGCAAAAGATTACATAAATTATTCCATGTAAACTTCATACCTAAGCAGTGGAAGATCTGTGTCAATATGTGAATGTCTTTGTGCAATGCATTTACTGTCGCGATTTAGTCACTTCCTGGCTCCTGGCGGAACTCACCGACGAGCACTATAAAAATTTTCCTGATACAAGCATTGCTCCATAAGAACAACGAAATAATCTTATCTTTTTTATAAGAGGTACTGAAAATTATCTCTCTGCAAATACAAACTCTGTGCTGTTTAAATAGACTGAAAATCACCCAAAAACATTCTTTCGAAGTAACGTCCAAAAGTTACCGTTACGTTTTGCTTTTCCATTCTGTAGGCTGTCCACATTTGTCACGCAACGTAGCCTGTATTTCATCTAGTTTTTCTTCAGTAAGCACGTATTATTTAGCACGTTTCTCGTCCAGAAGCGACACAGCATTCCAAAGGTTCTTACGTTTATGGATTCTTGCTCTGCTCGGAATTGTGATCCCGAGATATTTTAAATTTATGACAAAATTCTGACCTTCTAGCAGAGCCACATTATACATAACTCAAGAAAAATTCCATTCAACAGTATAATGAACTACATATGCATGTGCACGCACAATAACCAGGATTTTTCACAATGTTAGACACAGCTGCACTCTTGTGAGATTAATTTTAATGTCATGCATTCCCTTCTGGGAGTCAGGAAGTGACGGCTGTGTTCATCAGTGAACGTAATGTACTTAATGGGCATCTATGAATTCTGATAAAAGAAAATGCTACAAAACACTAACTTCCACGCAATTCGGAACTACAAACTTAAACTGTTTCAAATTTATTCTGTATCAAAATGTGTATTAGTAGTAAGCACTCGTGGAATAATAGGGCTGATTACTTTTTTTACTTCACATCTGTGCACAGTAAATTTGAAAGGAAAGGGGGGGGGGGATTTGAAATGCAACAAAAACGTTTAAATACTTCTGACATTTTCTTGCTCAAACCAATGAAAAATCTAACAAGTGAAACAAACTTCAAATGTGAATTAACAAAAGAAGAATATTAAGACTTGATATTTAATTATTCTGTACATGATGGAAGTTGCTGCACAAAGTTCTTCTATTTTCTTCAAAATTAAAAGTTTATGAAAATGCACGTTACCCACTACAAAGAACCAATCACTGAAGACTTGCACAAAGAAGAACTAAGATCTGTGTGTTCGAGTCTCACTCATTTATACAGAGCAATGTTTAATTATTCTTCGAATATTTTGAATATTCAGTTTTTGCAATCAGTCAAGTTGCATTACACTTGCGCTGCACAATCTTTGTTTCTCTTTTAAAAAAAAAAGTATCAGTCAGGGTTACGACATTTTCACTGTCCACAGATGAAAGCCGTTGCATAAAAATCTTTTATAGTCTCTGTACATTTTTTTAATATATTTTACAATTCATCATGGTCATCATGTTCCTGAAACAAGAGAAACTCAAATAATTTACAGAAATTAGACAAACCACTAACAAACTCAATAAACAGTACCCATTCTCTTTCTATCACGAGTCGAATCATAATCCACGGACGAAGCATCTGACTGAGACATATTTTAAAAAAAATATGTAATTTTCATATTTAATATCACATTTCTTTTAATATAATAGTTTCCCCCCTTAAAAGTAAATAACAAAAGAACTTCCAGTCACAGAACCTTCTTAACTACAACACACATAATTTATAAACACTGATATCAACTTAAAACGTTTACTCCTACAAATTTACAGTTCAACTCTCATTTTAATGGTGAGCACACTTTATAAACACTTTCAATAAATATGACCTTGAATAATATCCACAAAGATAAGTTCCTTTTCAGAAGCAGAATCAAAATTTGTAAATATTACGTACATCACGGGCTATATGCTCAAAAAGGGTTCAAGAATATCTCTCATATGTTAAAGACAGTGAGTAAAACATTCCTGGTAAGCCACTGATGATTACTTTGGTTAATTTAAAACAAATTTCCTTTTTTGAAAGGTAAATATAAAAATAAGTTCATACCTCTCCAGGTTCAACATCCCCAGCATCTGTGGAATCTTCATCCTCCTCCTCGTCATCATCATCCTCATCATCGTCTTCTTCATTTTCAGTTTCTTTAGCAGTTTTGGCATCTTCTTCGCGCTTCTTCCTTTCCTCCTCATCTTGTGCTTCTTTCACCTTCTTTTCACCCTCCTATGAAAAAATAAACAAATTTGTTACACATACGTATTTAAACATAAAACCAAATAATATCTTACCATATTTTCTGGGTCTGCTAAAAGCTAAATCTGGCAGCGTCCGTAAACCAAATATATAAAAATACTGCTGAATTTTGTCTATCAAACTTACACTGCCATCAGTTTCAAATATTTCTCAGCCCACATGACTGAGCCCCCACAAATTTCACGGCCTTGTTATAAAAGTATACCAGTTTATTCTTCATTGGTGTGCGGTGCAATACTTACGAAGGTAGGCCTCCAGACATCCTCTCCAACTTGTTTGGCATATTCAGGGTCGTCCGCTATAAGAACATTATCAAAGATTGTTCCAGATTTCACTTGCCATAAATCAAAGCCAATAGAACAAATTTCATCGCGTTTGTACAATTCAGAATCTGGCGAGTATTCCGGGTTGTCAATTTCAGGATGAACCCAGGGACCCTGCAACAACCGATAGAATGTGACATTTACAGCTAGGTACACGTAAATTAAATATTCCTAATGACATTTCAGTACCTTGTAATTGGGATTGTCAATCTGTTTTGGTTTCCATTCTCCCTTGTACTCTGGATTATCGATCATCGGTGGCTCCCATTCACCATCCATCTCATCATCCCAATCCTCAGGTTTACTGGCATCCGGGTCCGGAATATGCTCTGGCTTATCCCAGTCTTCCGGCTTCTTGTCATCTGGATCATCGATAGTTGCCTTGTCATCCCAGTCACTGGGTTTCTTAGCCTCAGGATCTTTTATTTTCTTTGCGGGAAGGAAGTTCCAGTCAGCTTCCAACTCCCCTGATTCTACCTTCTCGTTATCAATCAGAACCTGAACCAAGATGTCAGATTACAGTAAAACATTCCTTTATAATATCTGTTTTAAGCTTAAAGTCGGTGGCACCATTAAGAAAATAACCCAGATGTAGTTTAAACTAAAAAGAGAAACATTTTTAAACTAAATGATTAAAAGGAATTGACATTAGCATGGCATTTGAAACATTACAATAAAAAAAATGACTGAATTCAACCATTAACAATAACAGTGAAACATTTTCAAATCTCACCTCATATGTGTTGTCTGGCTTCACGACAAGGGTGTACAGATGCGTGAAAACATCATCTTTACAGCGAATATCTTTGTTAATAAGGAGATTCTTGCCCTTGTAACTAAATATGGCATGGACTTTCTTTGTTCCTGGCCCACAAATGTCAGGGCCAAACATAATTTCATATGGCGTTTCTCCGTGCATGTCTTTTGGATCCAGCTTGCAGTCAAAGATTTTTGCGTACCCTCCGCCACAGTCGATATTCTGCTCGTGCTTCACCGAGAACTGGATAACTAAGGGCTTTTCCTTATTGCTAAATGGTTTGAACTTTGTGGATAATGCATAAAATCTAGCATCTTGTGATGTCTGTATACCTGAAAAGAAGAAAATGTGTTCGAGGCACAACCATTTTTATCATACACCATAAAATGACGACTTACTAAGAAAGTAGTCCATCTTCATGTCATGGCCATCTTTATTGTTGAAACAGAGTTCCTGGTAAAAATATGATGTTAAGACCGTTCTGGATGATGAAGATAAATTTCATTTCTCCTGTCAGGAATCAAACCCCACCCATCTAATTTCTAGCCCACTGACTGAGCAATCATGCCTTACATACAGAAAAACGCATCTACAATACCTTAGAAAAACTTCAGTTCATACAAGAAAATGTCACATTGGCACAGTATTGAAAAACACTTGAGCCAACTCTCATAAGAAAATAAATTAAAATCACCAAGTGCCAACTTTTTTGGTCACCCCACCACACCCACTTGTACTTAAGAGGAACATGGGAAATAATGCCAACATAAAATAAAATAAATAGGTATAAAGAAACTACAGTATATTAAAATAACCAAGGCACCCCTGAGAAGACCTAAGCATAGGTGGAAGGATAATACTAAAACGAATCTTAAGTACTACAGACTGGATTTTGCTCAAGATGTGGACAAATATCAATCTCCTGTGAACATGATAATGGAACCAGCTGAGTAGAGTTACGAAATACATACTTGTGCTACTAGGAGGAAATCAAGAAAGTATTCAACAAAATAAGAATGGAATAGAATGTATTTATTCCATAGATCTTGCATAGGCCTAAGCCAAGAACGTAGAACATGTCACAGCAAAAATACAGTACTTGTTTCTAATACAAATATAAATTACATAGTTATAACAGTAATTTACAGTCAACGGTACTACCACAAAAATAATTTCACCAAAAGCATAACCACTATTCCTTATATGTATAGTAGATGAGAATTTTTGGTTGAGGTAAATTCTTCTATGGAATAGGAGTGACATGGGAGATACTCTCTTAGTGCTGGCTTTTCTCAACCAAATGTTTCATAGCAGTTAAGTCTGAAATAAGCCGTCTTTAAATGTCTACAATAGCAGTAGCAGCAACAAACGAGGTAAATCGTCCATGTGTTTTATAATTCAA
>NW_019059725.1:938424-969346 GCF_000696155.1 Zootermopsis nevadensis | reverse complement strand
GGGGGGGGGGGGGGGGGGGGGTCCTTTGTGAGATAAGTATTGTCCTCTGCAGGCCAGTTGCTGCATTTAGGACAGTTCGCGGGCAACGTTCTGCTTATATTCGCCTGAGTCAGACTGAAGTTGTTTCTTACCTTGACAACTGCTCCTACTTTTGAGTCATGCAGAACCCCCACTTATGACGTAATCGATGATATTCTGATCCTTGGATGATGTTCTTACCTTTCGTCGCGTGCTTTTTACTCGTACAAGTCTCGTTTCTTTGTAGATAAAACTTTTTATAGAATGTGATACAACTGTCCTCACAGTTAGTTGAGATAATGCAGAAAACGTGTACTGGCATTGACCTGCGAGCTCGGGGTCACTGCGGACAAGTCTACAGAAGAAACTGAAAAATCAAGTCGACTTTTAATTAAATATTAGTCTCTTGCCAGTCGCCGCTCTTAAGTGTCCGTCGTTTTCCGCTTGTATCCAGTTTTGCTGGTTTTTAGATCGCTGTCGTCTGGGTTTAGTCTGATAGAAATTTTACCGACGTTTCAGAGGTCTTTTCTGCATCCATCATCAGGGCGATTAAATCTGTTGTAAAGTTCTATCAGAAGACAGCCATCTTTTTACTCACCGACGTGATAATATCAAATATTACTTTGCTGTATTTGATTCTTATGTATCTGCATTTTTTTTTAAATTTATAATTGATTTATTTTTAGATATTTTATTACGTATTCGTGTTTGGTGAAGGAACAGGAAACGACCTTAAACTTAATAACTTTTAAAGCTGTTATGGTTCCCATAACCCCCAGTTTTCCAAAAGACCGTGATTTTTGTTATCCGCGGTGTATTTTTTTTTCACACCTGAACAAAGTTTTTTTTAGGGGCCTTAAAAAATTCTTTTTCTAATCATTTTCTTGTTATTTTTTGAACTTTTTCTCTTGGAATTAAATGAACTAATTCCAACGTTGAAAGACAGTAATAAAAATGATATTAATTAATAATAATAATATGCTAGTAATAAATAAATTTCGTATTTCTACCAGTTACAGTGTTTTGTTTTGTTTCCGTTCACTGATCATTCCTGTGTTGTTGCTAAGCTGAAACCGGTTCCTGTAATGTAGAAAGCATCATCGCAGTTTCTTTGCATGGCAACGGCTAGTGTACATCGCGACACCGCGACTGTAAAAGACCATCAGTCAACAAAAATGTTCGCGGTGATGACTACGTAAAAATGTCTGAAACGTCGATAAATTTCTATAAGACTACAATTCTCATAATCCCAAAAGACATTCATCTACAGATCAGAAATAGTTTTACAAGTCGACAGAAGTCAATTATTCAATTTGGATATATTTTATTTGGTTCTTGTGTTTGTGTCAGGATTTACAGTCAAAATTTCTATGCATTTATCATCTCCCTCGTGCCCTGTCCTGTCACCCTAATAATATTTGGCGAAGAAGAATACAAATTATGAACACCCTCATTATGAAAATTTAATCCTCCTGTGTCCAAATATTCTCGTACGTCTCCATAAATATGGACGGTTTCACGAACCCCCGAGCACCGCGAACAACAGTAGCTACAAGTGTCGGTAGAGTAGCCGTCTGTACATGCCGACAATTCACCCCGTCTGAACAGCGCAGGCGCGTGTGAGGACGTTACTCAAAGACACACCAGGGGGCACTGAATCAGCGTTGATCTCTATAAATCACACATGTTTTTTTTGTTCCCAAGTGAATATTAAATGTTTAATGCGAGTGATGGAATTGGCTTCTGTCCATCAACACAGGATCATCAGTTTGACGTAATCTTAATTAATATGATGTTCGATACGTCATCGTTGATGAAATAATGTTACCTGTTCCGCGTCTTTATCTGTGGCGATCTGTGTAGATTAAAGGTGACGTAAGGTGGCGTAGTTGTGTTAGTGGGTTGTAGGATGTCATCTGTGAAATGTCACACTGTATTTAACCGTGACAATGGAAATCATAAAAACAATCCTCCAAAGCGACTTAACATTCTTTATCAGTCTGTCTCTCATCTCCTGACGTCACAAGCATCTTATATATTCGTAATCATTTGTCTTTGGTGGTTAGTCATAATTATAAGCTGTTAATCGTGCAATTTCTTCCGGTCTTTTATCAGTTTACTGTTTATCAGTTCGAGAGATTATCTTTAATTACAGAAATAATTCAGTAATAATTAAAAATATTTAAATTATTTACGTTACAGGCCAATGTTAAACCACTATCACTTCAAAATATACCCTCACTCCAATGAATTTGTAAGTAAACATCATCAGAAGTTACACAACAACAGTAATTAAGTTTTAGTTTATAAGATTATAATTTTTAACTTTTAACTTTACACCTGAAGATGGTTCAATGTAACCGAAACATGTAGTAAAAAGTTGTACCAAATATGTAAATGATATTTTAATATCTTATGTATAATTTTATTTATATACAATTTTGATTAGACGGGAAAAAACACGAAAAATTAATTACAGAAGTCTGACTGACAGTGGTCCATAATCATATCGAAAATATAAAAGAAAAAGTCAGAGTCTGAGAAGAACGTTTTACTCGCAGATTGTGGATGACCAACGCGTGGCCAGTCACAATGTCCCAAGTTGCGCGCGGAAAAATTACACAGGGGTAAAGCCGTCATAGGATGTTTTTGTCTTGTGGTATTTTGCATAGCCCACTTATGTTGCGCGGATGACTCACAGGGCATAAGAAACCGTTTACTTTTAAGTAAATATTTACATTCGCATCAATTGAATAAGAACGTTGCATTTATGAACCGGGTGCCCATTTGTGAAACTTTCCAAAGCTCGTTTCCTCTTACCGACTGTTGAGAGGCAGAACTTTGAAGTAGGGGATTGTAAACCTGCGATCCGCTATCTAACCGCCCATGTGTTTTCTGTGAAGTGACTTGGGTAAAACCGGTTTATCTTGTCTCATTACTTTCAGAAACACCTAGGGAATAAAAAGTAAAATTGCACTCACAAATTCTACAGCATCTCTTATCCTATATGATAAAGATATTTCTTGCTGATACAAAGATATCATAAGATACATAATTGGAAAATATTGGATAGATGATGATAATTTTACCTTTGGCACAGTAATGCTGTTAAGGAATTTAAGATCTTGTGGATAATATTTTATTTATAATTACGCGTTATTATAACTGTTGCCATTGTAATGCTGTCAATCGATTTTGGGCCTTATGGATAATACTTATGACTGTGTGTTTACTAGTATATATTTTCCCTTAATTTTTAACGGGTAGTTGGAAAATATTAAATTAAACACCGAGTAGACGTGTCTTGTGTTTTTAAATGTAATCAACTTTTATACTCAGTTCTACTGAACACGTGCTGCATTCTGTAAAGTTCTTCATAACATTTTTAAAAAGGTTACCGAACATAACAAAATCCAATAAACAAACTTAACCTAACCTAACCTAACTGATAAGCTGCAAAGGTGATATATCACGAAAGGAATTTTTACCCTTGGTTAGAGAACAGTTTTTTTTTCTTCTACAAGATAAAACTATGTATTAGCCATCAATAAACACTCAGCTATTTTTTCATTACATCGCGACTGGGGGTTGAAAGGTGGGTGGGTAAAGGGGTGGGTTTACCTCCGTGGATGATAAGAATTTTGATCCATTAGCGGATTAAAAATTCCACTTATATTTTACCAGAGTAGCAAATAAAATACACATAGAAGGAACATAAGAGGATGATAATAGTTCAGAATGCAATAAAGACTGTAGTAAATACAGAGTATGAGTAACAAGTTAGGACGTGTACGCATGTCGTAAAATTTTGCGCGGAGTTTTTGTCAGAATTTAACCTTGGACATTACCGAATGGCGAGGGGATTTCGCGTAAAAACATTTCGGAGAGCAGAAATTCTTGGGGATTTCCCAAATACGGATCAGGGTTGATACATTACGTTAGGTTTCGTTGTTCGACTGGTGATTGTGTTATGTGACAGACTGTACATTGCAGTGGCCTGTCCCTTGTATAAGAAAGTCTGAGACAGAAGAGGCCAAGGTCAGAATATAACAGTAGTGCCTAGAGAAATAATACAATTAAATTAATTGATTTTATATTATAAATTAACACTCCACACATTCATAGACCACGCGGTCTGAGAATAATATTCGAACTCTGAACACTGAATTTAACATTCACGGTGAAAGGTGAGGTTGTAAATCGATCATTCGATGCGGAACGTGAAATGATATTTTAAATATTTTATATTTTATTATCTTATTAAAAATTTTGATTTGACGGAAAATATTAAAATATTAACCTAATTCACAATATGACGTAAATATACTACCTTAAGGTATCCCGTTACACGCCATTTAGGCATTTGGGGGGGGAGGCGTTATAGCTCCTATTCATTCTCAACCTGGATCCCGTTACACGCCATGTAGGCATTTGGGGGGGGGAGTTATAACTCCTATTCATTCTCAACCTGGGAACTAGATGGGGGTGAGTAATATTAGATATTAGATTATTTTGAATTTTCATATTTTGATTGAATTAAATAACGATGTTATTATTAGCCATCTTTATACGAGAAATCAGTGTTACGACTTTTAATATTCCGTTGTGTCAGTGTTTATTATTTTGCTAGCGAGAAATTTCGATTTACATACACAAATCTACGTGTTTCAATAGAATATATTCTCTTCAGAACCTAATCCGGAAGAAATTTGAGGACAGGCTGTACACGGAACATGGTTTACTTAACAAGTAACCATAAAATAAACCGTGATAATTGATACGAACCAAGTTTGTACACAAACCTCTATTTGTATGTTAATACGTGAATAAAATGAACTGTTATAAATGGATGTAAACTTTGTAGAGTTTCGTATGTGAACAGCAGACTTAATTATCTTAATATTGACCGATTTTAAACTGGTGATGGAGGCGTCTGGCTTCTCCGAAACGTCGCACAGTATATATTAGACTACATGATGCTACGTCTAAGAAGAATAATATTTGGACCTAAGTGGTATGAAGTGACAGGAGACTGGATAAAACTGCGAAATGAGTTTAAATATTTATATTTTAAACTGGTGATGGAGGCGTCTGGCTTCTCCGAAACGTCGCACAGTATATATTAGACTACATGATGCTACGTCTAAGAAGAATAATATTTGGACCTAAGTGGTATGAAGTGACAGGAGACTGGATAAAACTGCGAAATGAGTTTAAATATTTATTTTCGCAAAGTGTGGACAGATTCGTGTCGATGGGTGAGATAATGTAGCACGAATTTGAGATGTGATTGTCGGATAATCTGGATGTTAAGAGAATATTGAAGATGTAATCATTGGAGGAATGGGTTATATTAAAAATGGATCTTAAGGGAACAAAGTGATGGTGTGGACTGGATTCATCTCGCACGTGAAAGGATACCAGGGCCAAGCTATTGAACACGGTAATCGACCTTTATGGGTTCATTAAACGGTGGAGAGTTTTAGCAGTGGAGATCCTCAAAGACTCCATTGGCGTGTGAAACAGACGACGAAAATATATTATTTTAGACGGATGTTCCCGCGTGTTGGGGACGTTGAAGTTTGCAAGTCTGTACTTTTGGTCTCTTTTATAATTAGTCTTCCGTTGAACCTCTCGTCATAAAATTGTATTTTAAAAGTTATGATGAGAAGGCATATTTAAATATTACAGCAGTTGAAGTTTATTTTTAAGCAAGGCGTAAAGTGTGTGGGGGGAAATTGCGAACAATGGCTATAATTAACTCGCAGTTTAGCGAACAGATAAGACACGAGGTTATGTGATGATGGAAGTGACGAGTCACGTTCACGCGACGCGTTTTTATAATTTTACACCAGGAATTGCAGTCTTTTGTCACGACTTTCAATGCCACGTAATATTTTAAAGCCCAGTGGTAACTATATGTACCACCTACTTTTGACATTCAGTAACTCTGCATTTTACCCACAAAGTCGATCTTTGTAATGGTGAAGTGTGGTGTTTTCTTCGCGGTACGGACTGAATGTTTAAATATTACGTACGCAGTGAGTGTCTCATTATAAACAGCGATTATTTCCTTAAACAGCGTTAACCATTTGATTTTCGTAATGGTGAAGAGTTGTGTTTTCTTCGCGGTACGGACTGAATTCTTAAATATTATGTAGGCAATGCGTGTCTCATTATAAACAGCGATTATTTCCTTAAACAGCGTTAACCAGTTGATCTTCGTAATGGTGAAGTGTGGTGTTTTCTTCGCGGTACGGACTGAACTCATAAATGTTATTTAGACGAACTGGGACCCCCGAGCGACTTTGCGTGCAGAAACGTGTAACAGGAAAAGTTAAATGAAGGTCAGGACGCCGACGGACTCGCGGCATCTTTCGTTGACGTTGCACTAACGTAACTGAGTCGGTGGATTGTGGTGATGAACTATGGAACGGTGTGTTTCTGTAAATATCGATGACAACGCTTAATGATCGCATTGGCCTTGGCGGTTGAACTGCGACAAAGCGCAACCTACCGGACCAAATTCCATGGATCAGAGTCTCTGAGAAGCTGATCAAGATATTCTCCGTCAGACGGTACATTCTAACTTCCTGTTGTGGGATTTCTAGAAACGCACGACAAAGCTTTTTTTTTTATTATTTCTGCCACAAAGTTATCATAATAATTAGAGCGACGTGCTTCGATCTCGCTAGACCACAAAGGGGGGAATTATAACAGGACTTTGGCTTCAAGGCCTAGAGGAAAGAGAAACCTCGGAAGACCTTGATGTAGATGGGAGGACAATATTAAAATTGATCTAAGAGAAATGCTGTTGGAGGGGATTAGATTTATCTGGCCCGGTGGTGGGCTGTAGTTGAAGGGAGAAGTTTCGACCGATTTTAATAATTTTCCTGGAGTGACTGATGAAAACCACGGAAAACATCGGTCAGGGTATCCGGTCTCTGGGCCGGGATACCGAATGTCGTAGTTCATGTGTTTTTTCCCTTCCAGGGTGGTATCGATGTGTAAGCAGTCGATCGTGGTCGAAGTAATGACTTCAGCTCGCTAGAATGGACCTCTGACGGCGTCCACACGCAGAGACTGGCATATATACCAAGAAACAGTGGAACATTTACGGTAAGAACAAGATAAAGATATTTAAGAATTCAGTCCGTACCTTAAAGAGAACACAACACGTCTCCATAACAACGATCAACTGTTAACGCTGTTTAAGAAAATAATTGATATTTTTTGTGAGAATTCATAAATAAATTATGCGGACAGAATAAAGATATGTTTGATTGTTGAAAGTGGTGGTACATATACTTACCGCTAGGTTTTGTAGGGTGAGGAAATTAGATTTCGGATTAAACTTAAAAGTGAAATTCGTCTTTAGAGAAATTCATCCGCCTGATTCCGCTGTCCGAAAGGAATATTTTTCAACGTCTGTGTATCGTTCCCCACAAACTAGTGCCCGAAATGGAATGGTATGTCGTATCTTACGGAACCCTATTTTTAGAACTAGTTTTTTTGTTTCCTCGCAGAGGATGTGCAGTTACCAGCAGAAAATAGTCCGTCCAAACTTGGCTCACTACTTCGTTGCTATGCACCACAAAAGTCCGCGTACAAATTGATTACACCAGAAAGGAATGTCTCGAGGGTTGACGGACTTTCCAGTTGAAAGTTTCGGAATTATATAAGTGCATAAACTGAACGTATAATGGGGGAGTAGGCCATAATCTGGTCTAACTAAATTCCGGAAATGCTCGCTACTTCTCAGTTCAAAATATTTTGGCTTCCCGTCTGATTTCCAAGAACCCGAATATTAAAGTTTACAAAACAATAATCTTACCTGTTGTTTTGTATGGGTGCGAAACATGGTCTCTCACTCAGAGGGAGGAACACAGATTGCAGGTGTTTGAGAATAGGGTGTTGAGGAGACGATGGTGTCTGGGGAAAACTGCGTAATGATGATCTTAAAAATCTGTACTCCTCCCCCAATATTTTCAGGGTGATTAAGTCGAGAAGAATGAGATGGGCTGGGCATGTGGCACGCATGAATTGGGCGAGATGTGTGCACCGGGTATTGGTTGGGAAGCCTGAGGGGAAGAGACCACTGGGGAGACCTAGACGTAGATGGGAGGATAATGTCAGGCGGGATCTATGGGAGATAGGAGTTGAAGGAGACTGGATTTTGTTGGCCCAGGTCAGGGACCGGTGGAGGGCTTTGGTTAATTCGGTGATGAACCTTCGGGTTTCCTAAGCCATCTAGTTGGTTGGGTCCACTATTTGGGAAGCCTGAGGGGAAGAGACCACTGGGGAGACCTAGACGTAGATGGGAGGATAATGTCAGGCGGGATTATATGGGAGATAGGAGTTGAAGGAGACTGGATTTTGTTGGTCCAGGTGGAGGGCTTTGATTAGTTCGGTGATGAACCTTTGGGTTCGGTAAGGCATGTAGTTGGTTACTTATGATCTGGTCTAATGTTCTGTTGGTGTCCATTTTGGTTCTGGTGATGCGTTGCACTAACTGCTCAGATCCTGCTTTCAGAACGCGGACGGTTAGAGCAAATACACTAACGATGTGCTTGTTTAATAACGGGTTTCATCAGTGCACCGTAAAACTCACTTTTTGTTAACTATTCCCCAGAATTAACAGTTCAGACAGACATTGCTGTTTCAGTAATGTTTGATCTACCTCAGACGTGATGTAAGATGTCGTCTTCAACATTTTGTTCACGTCTACGAACATTTGCGTTGGATTGGGATATGAATATATGAAGGAAGACTCAGGGTCGTATTTATTTGTTCAGTACCTCATATTTACAGTGTTACAACTTCTACGCCCTAAATTTCCTCCAGGCCATTAAAATACCCTTATAAGGCATGGTAGAGTGGAGTTATGGCTCCATGCACTCTTAACCTTGGCAGTAGATGGAGATGAGAGGTCAAATTCGAACCCGGGTCGCTCTTCTCGCCATCACCGGAGGAAATAACCCTTAATCTGAAGGCTGGGTGAGCCCCAGGGTCGATGTTGACGTGACAAAGAGAATGTTTTCTGCCCTCGCTGGTAATGGAACCGAGGTCATTTGCCAATAGCCAGTCGTTGACTTTGTACACTTCACAGCAGTTTCACCTCTGCCCTGAAGGCAGAGGTGACGTGTTCTTCCGGAACTTTGCTCGATAGTTTGGTTCGTTTGTGATCGTTTGCTGGCTCTCACGGGATTCTGGGCCTTATGGGATAATATTTACAATGCGTCTATACTATTTATATTTTCCCCCGTCTATCTTGACGGGAATTTTATTAGTACAGATCAGAATACATTATACACGAGAAAATAAAAAAAGTGTTTGTTGAAAGCTGCAGACTGAAGTGACAGTTTGCGTGTGCGGGGGACATGAGTCACTTCAGCTTCAAATGCGTTGCCCGCGCTTTCTCTCTGGTTTTCTGCATCCGCGTCTGGTGGGTGGAGCACTCGAATCCTCAAGGTCCGCCATGTAGGGTCATGGGATGACGACGCCCTCGTTGTGATATATGTAATTTATCTTCTGTCTTCGGTTCATTCGGGCCTACTAAATCAACGCCTGCCGCACTGCCTTCTGGGACGGTGCGCCATGTACTCTGGTAGACATTGACCTAGGTTTCGGAGGTGCTTACCGACTCCATCATCAGAGCGGAAACCCAGTTTATTACGATTTCAACTATTTAGGACATATGACAAAAACTTCGATTCTGAAGGGGTTTATACGGAACACTGGGGTTGAGTGAGTGACACTTTTTCTCAGTTCAAATCTCGGCCAGGAGACCGGTTGACCTGACTTTTTTTGGGGGGGGGGGATGAAGATGATTGTCTTCAGGGTTGTTGCGCCGTGTAGTCTGGTAGAAGTTATAGTGACGTTTCAGAGCATCGAGGTTCCACTGTATACCAATAACTGGAAATTCCCAGGCTCAACTGGCCCGTCTGTCGACAGGTTCATATTTATCAATATGATGGGCCGCTGCCCAGAGGTACGGATCATTCGGGCAAACACTCTCGCCCCCCCCCCCCCCCCCCCCCAGGATCACGTGTATTTTACCACCAATTTTCTTCCAAACTAATGCGATTTGTATCTGAATTGTACTGTTATTATCGACGTATTTTCTAGTAATCCATATTTTTTTATGTTATGAGGGAATTATATGTTTGTTTTAGCAGTAACCGACAGAGAATTTTAATGTTGTAAGGTTGTCTGTCTTTGTTTCTGACCTATACAAGTGCAGAATTTCCAAAGCCACTATTAGACATCCATTTCTGCATGGAGGAAGGAGAAATCAAGGTGATGGATATCACGCTTTTTCTCAGTATAGTGACGTGGATCGACCGGCTTTGCTTCTCTCTCAAGCCACGGCACTGGTACATTTACCACAGCGTTACGTCACAATACACAAATGTCCTTAAAGCCAGACACTCATTTGATTCCTTCTACTCCGAGACGAGTGTCAGAGGTGAAACCCCTAATTTTGGGACCGAGGATGTGATAATGAGATGCTTGTTCAGGGTTATCGCACACCGCGTGTGGGGCGGTGATAGATGGAGTAGGAGGGGTGGGGGAAACCTAAGAACGAGAGAAAAACATGTTCACTGCCATCATTAACTCAGTGCATGACATAACACGTAATGATGTAACGTTTTATGGATTACGCGGCATAATTTATTTTCGTGTTATATGGCTGATCATAGAGACCATTATGTGTGTGTACATAGAACCCAGATATAAATACAGAGTGTAACAAAATTGGACATATTTTTTTTAAAAAAAAATATTGTGATTAAACAAACATATCACAACACAATTTGTTACAAAACATTTTTAACACTTAAAGCCATTAGTTATGAGGCGGACATCCGGGTGATATTCCAAAACGTGTCTCAGTTTGCCCAAGAAAATGACATCTGTCAGAGCTCTTATCTTAATTAAAATATCGCCTGCCTCATAACTAATAGCAGTCGTATTTAACACTTTTAAGAAAACTTGAAGTGTTAACAAATGTTCAAAAAGAAACTATGTTGTGATATTACTGCTCGTTTCTTCACAATACATTATCAAAATGTATACCTTATTCTGTAACACCCTGTATAATTCCGACAAATGTAATGAGAATTTGGTGTATCATCGTTAAAACATCATCTTGGCTTCTAATATTTTTCTTTTTAAACTCTGAACTGCATATCCTTTTAGAATGTGGTTGGCATTTAGTGGCAAAATGCTGCAATTTCGACTTAACTAACAATAAACTTGTTTTTTGAAGAAAAAAACTAATAGTCGCTCAGGTAATCAAGAAATAACCCTCCTTTTATGAAACCCGAATGTTCATTACCGTGCTCACAAGAGCCCGCCATAGGCCCCTATCTTGAGGTAAGTGAACCCAGCCTTCGCCCTCATAAAAATAAATTATCTTAATTTATTTAATTATTAATTATTTTAATTTATTTTATTTATTTACCTTAGTGTGCTGCCTCTACGGGCAAAAGACGAACCTCGGGTACAGCACTGGATAAAAATAAGAAAACATAACTAACAAATACGATAAAGAAACCAATGAACAAATTATAATAAGAGTGGTTAATAAATAATGGTTGAATTGTTTTGGAACACACTGTACACAACTATTGTAAGAAGTGCAGGGAACAAAAGAAGATGAGACAGCACTTTCATTTCGCTCGTCTCGCTTTGTACCTGGAACTCGACTGAACGACTCGGACAAGGAAGATGTGTACGAGTCTTAAAGACTCACGTGCAAATCGCTCGCTGGATGGACTTTCTTGGAATATGTCGAAACATATTTCATTCGCATAATTTCTACCTTTTGACTTTACGCTTTGTCACTCAGTGCAGCAAATTGCTTTGAAGCCTAGAAAAAAATACGTAACAGGGGTACAGAAAATATTTCATAATAACAGTTTTATAATTTACAATTTTCACACGCCATCGTGGTGAAACCCAACAAGGTTAAATTTACGACACAATACGCATGCGTGAGATGGGAAACGCGCACAACATTTTAGCCTTTAAAGACTTCAAGGAGAAAGACAACTTTAGAGACCCAGACGTGGATGGATTATATTAAAATGGATCTTATCTAAGTGTCTTTTTTTTTTTAAGATTTGTCACTTCGAATCTTAGATACTTAAGTAATAGTTTGAAGTTCTGGTGGTGTTAAGTTTTATTTTATTTAATATTATAAAGCGTACATTTATATTTAAGACAATGCCATTTCATAGATTGGTGATTGGTCCATAGAATGGCATTAGGTTAGGTTAGAGTAGTTTAGGTTAGGTTAGGTTAGAGTAGTTTAGGTTAGGTTAGAGTAGTTTAGGTTAGGTTAGGTTTATTTGATACTCGAACAGTTATTTCTCATGGATATTTCTGTGGTAACTAAGTACATTAAATGGTGGTGCCTATATGTACCAATTCTCACTCTGCGCTGAAACCTCCGTGCCTCAGAGACAAGGACGCGTTCCTCAGGTTGTGTTTCATACTGGAGACTGCAAGAAAGGTTTTTCTTCTCTTACGAGTCGTGGAGTTTCGTCAGATGCGTGGGTTTCTTTCCAAGGCAAACTGCCTTACCTCACTGTATCATTCAAAGTAAAACCAAGACAGGCATAAGGCATGAATTCGTACAGATCAGGGGTTTTGAAAAAAAAAAATTCCCAGACCTGGGAACCATGTTTCGCCTTCTGTTATTGAACCGCTGGTCGCAATTGAATTAAGTATTTTTAAACATCGTGGCATTTAATTAAAAATTCAAACTTTTTTATGCCTAGTATATAAAGAGATTTACCTTTAGAAGTCATAAGTGAGATATAGGACTCTGTTTTTAGTTGAGTTATCTTTCAGTGTTAACCTTAATTTCTTATCTTACGACTTCCTAAGTTTTATTCTGTACGTCTCGTCATTTCTTATTGATCTGGCGTTGTTCAATAAGCTGTAGAATTTGCCGGTGTCAATGTAAAAGGGGTATAAGTATTAAAAGTCGAACGGTACGAACTGATTTCTTAAATGATATTTAGATGAGCTTCGGCCTCAGAGGATTACTGTAACTCGACTCTGTAGGGTTGGCAGCATTGCTGAATAAAGCTATAAAAATATCTGGACCAGTGCAGTCCGTGGTGATAATGGAATGGCGTTGCAAATTTCCCAAAAGCTGCTTAGCCCACTTTTGGTCTTACGCTACTCCACGCCCACTAGAGGTTAGAAATTATTACTTTGCAGACTAGAAAGTGAGGAAGTGGGGGTGGAGAGGTGATCTATCCTGGTTTGCCTTTTGCGATCTCTTAAATAAAAGAAGAAATTCCCCTCAAAAAAAGATCAAAGATTTTTTTTAAATATTTTGAGGTTCTCACGGCGATGAGTAAAGATCGTGACTGTCCTGTAGGATTTTTCACTGAGTAGACATTGATCGACGTTTCAGAGGAGTCTCGTGATTGAGGAAGTATACAGCAATGAAACGTCAGTCGGTATCCACCAGACTACACGGTACAACACCCACAGCGAAATGCTTTCACATGAACGAGCTCAGTAAGACAGAATTTTTAAGAAGCTGATTGTCACCCAGCTAGTCAAATTCTACGCACTTTTTTTTAACTCGGATCTTCATTACCGTATTCAATTACGCCTGTGATGCTCGCATTTTTTACTGCCAGTTGTTAGCCCCACGCCCAACCCCCCAAGCTGCAATACCTCCCCTTTTCAGCTGTCCGATACATTCCTTGGTTTCTCCTCCAGCGTGGTGACGTGACGAAGGACCCACTTAACATGGTTGCTATGGAAATTGTCAATTTGAAATGTGCGAAGATGGCGTAGATTGAAGAGTGTCGTTGAATTGAGAGCTTTCACGAGACAAATCTCCGGTTTCGAATTTTGTAGTGTTCAAGAACCCAGGGATCCGAGACTTTCAAGTTGTTGACCTACAATTGAAGATGCAGACGCACTTGTGAAATTAAATTATAAATATCTGAAGATGAAGGCGACACGTTCCTCCGAAACGCTCGTTATCATCTGTAAGTCACAATGCAAAGAAGCACAATCGATATTCCAATAAACTTTTCTTCATTTTATGTTACGCGCTACGTACATAATATTTAAACAGAGAGTCCGTACCGCGAAGAAAACACAACATTTCACCATTACAAAGATCAAATGGTTAACGCTGTTTAAGGAAATAATCGGTGTTTATTCTGAGAATCATACGAAAACTTTAATTACACCGTGGGTAATACGAAATCATAGATGCTCCACAAATGGAAAAATCATTGTTTTCTTTGTCGTTCTGTCGGCGTCTGAACTGTCCGTATCATGGCTGACGTGCCCAAGAGTTCGCCATGTTTGTAGGAGAATCAACTAACCTGGCTGTCCCCTGCGTAATTTCCTCTGGAATTAACTGGTTAAAATTATAAATTTGTGTCTATTGTTACGTTGGATTGAAGAATTGGGTTCAAATGGTTCCGGAATTTAAACCTGGCCGTTAAAATTATTTCTTTTCAGTTTTTTGCATACAGATGACCATTTCTATTGTTATCAGAAGCCATGGAAATGCATTGTTACGTAACGTGATGTTCACTTCGCTATCCTCCTACCGAATGTACGCAATCGAGGAACGGAACAAGGCGTGAGATTTGGGTTAAGATTAGTAATTAAACGTTCAGATTTATACAGTTTCTATACAGTGATGCAACATTACAATACAAAGACCCGGAAAAAAGATGTCAGTGCATTGTTGTCTCCCCCCCCCCACACACATTTTTCATCTGCTGTCAACCGTAAAATCGAAATCAGTACCGGAATATTTAAATCAATTTAACGAATTCACGCTGACTTTCAACTATTCGGCTGGTTTACTGAAGTAATTTACGTAGTTTGAATATCAAATAAAAGAGATTATTTACTTGCTCAATTTTATCAGTCTAATCACAATAAAATATTATTATTAAATATTAAAATATTATTACAATTAACATTTAAATATTTTAAATAAATAAATATTTAAATGTTAATTGTAATAATATTTTAATATTTAATAATAATATTTTAAAATATTTTAAATAAATAAATATTTAAATGTTAATTGTAATAATATTTTAATATTTAATAATAATATTTTAAAATATTTTAAATAAATAAATATTTAAATGTTAATTGTAATAATATTTTAATATTTAATAATAATATTTTAAAATATTTTAAATAAATAAATATTTAAATGTTAATTGTAATAATATTTTAATATTTAATAATAATATTTTATTGTGATTAGACTGATAAAATTGAGCAAGTATATATTCAACACAATATGACGCAACATTATCATCTCAGAGATTATTCAGTTCAATTCGCCCTTCTTTAAATTTCATGTTCTCACAAATACGAGTGTGGGTTGTAGAGTTTAACCGACGTTTCAGAGATGTTTCATACCTCCATCAAGGACCTGGTGATGTCATTTTCATCTTACGTGGAGGTCTGGTAGTTTTGAGGCATACACGGGAGCCCACAGACAGTCAAAAGGTTCCCGATGGACCCTCTGTTGGTGCCTACGGTGGAGCCTGGCGGCGTCCGCGTTTGGGGAGGAATTTCGCTTCTGTAGCCGTGGAGACATATTTATACATTCAATTTAGTTTGTAAAGAATTTTTTTTATAAATGTCAATACGATTTGCAGAGATAATTCTGCAATATATCGTATTATTGTTATATAAAAGTCTATTTATGTCGACTTTATTCGGTCATACAATGCTTCTGTGATAGGGAATATGTTTTTTTGGTCAGATATGTTAGGATTTCGAAGCGGGAAGTGTAGTTCTCACTTATTAAGAGTGAAACATTTTTTTAACGTAGTGTTCACTCCACGAGTATCAAACTTTGGAGAGAAAAAAATTTTGATGGAAACCGTCACCCACCAAATTTTACGCTTTCGGAGAAAGTTGAATAGAGGAATCAGGAATAATCAAACGGATTACCGAATGCTGTGGTAAATCATGAACGAAACCGGAACTATTTGATGACTAATCACATTTTCATTAGCGTTTTTCCTTCCATCACTGGTGATGCCATTAATAAGACACGGTGGACATAAGCGATGTTTGGCTTACGAAGTCCCGTCAAATGTTCTGCTTCGCTCACTGCTGATTTTCTTGCCTTCGCAGAAAAAAGTAGCCCCTTCTTGGCATCGAACGTGCAGTACCAGTCTCCGTTACGCAAATAATTAGCAGACAGGTGAAAGTGTGGCGCGGTAAGCCTGCACTCGACAGATATAAATAATCGGTGCCTGCAGGAATTAATGACGCTTTATCAACTGCAAAGATTAGTCTCAAATGAAATAAGACGATAATTCGTAAGCGGGAAGGTGTTGGAAAGGAAACGGCTTTCCCCCACCGATGGAAATTTTAGGAACGTGGTTTGTTTAACGATGAATTATCATCGGCATATATTTTTTTTCCCCTAAAATTCAGAATTATATAAAAAGTTTATTTTTTCTGTGTGGATAAATAAAATTATAGTAGCCGGGTCAAAACAGTGCGGTTCCGAAGTTCGTCTAAATATTTATTTAAGAATTCAGTCCGTACCGCGAAGAAAACACCACACTTCACCATTACAAAGATCAAATGGTTAACGCTGTTTAAGGAAATAATCGCTGTTTATAATGAGACACGCGCTGCGTACATAATATTTAAACATCTAGTCCGTACCGCGAAGAAAACACTACACTTCACCATTACAAAGATCGATTGGTTAACGCTGTTTAAGGAAATAATCGCTGTTTATAATGAGACACGCGCTGCGTACATAATATTTAAACATCTAGTCCGTACCGCGAAGAAAACACTACACTTCACCATTACAAAGATCGATTGGTTAACGCTGTTTAAGGAAATAATCGCTGTTTATAATGAGACACGCGCTGCGTACATAATATTTAAGAATTCAGTCCGTACCGCGAAGAAAACACAACTCTTCACCATTACACAGATCAACTGGTTAACGTTGTTTAACGAAATAATCGCTGATTACAGTGAGAATCATACGAAATACATTAATACACTCTGTGGGCAGAATTTAATGTTACTGGTTGTTAAACCAGATGGTACATATAGTTACCACGGGTTTTTAAAAAAAAGGGTTAATCGCTGTCTAACCAAAATTATGGATAATCTTACGTATCTTACTACACGAATAAACTGTGGATTAGTTTCTTGTTAATTCAACCTTGTGCCACTTTGATATATTCCAATAGCGAAAGTCACATTAGGTTCATTGTTTTTGTTACAGTTTTGGTCCGTTCTTTCCAACTACCTCTCCCTTGCCTTCACACTGAAGGTTGTTAAAGTGCATTACGTATTCTAAAGGTCCTGCTATTAACAGGACCAGGTCTAAGTCAACAGGAGACGAGAATGATCGAGGGGCCAGTGTGTCTAAAAAATGGCGTGTTTCAATTGTAATTCTTAACCCCTCACTGGTTTTGATGGTCGCTTGAGTTACTTCTATTGTTGATCGAGACACAGACTTAAGAGATGATTGAGTTAAGAATAATAATTAATCTACTGGAAAAACAGTACATATATTAATCTGGATGTAGGCATAAATTATGGTTTTCTGTGAATTGTAACCCTTTTTAAGCTAAAGCTTGTCTGAATAATGTTTAACAATTCAGTCCGTACCGCAAAGAAAACACAACACTTTAACATTACATAGATCGACTTATTATTTCTTCAATATCAGCTTTAATATTATCATCATTTCTACGAAAATTCATCCAACTGGTCTCTTACTTTTAAAGTTTTTCATGTAAAATGTCGTATTTATACAGTGCGTTCAATTTTATCAGTGAACGCAGTGCGTATGCCCGTCTAAACTCATCTCTTGTCTTGTTCCACTGACAGTACAAAGTGAATCTGACGCGTTACGAAGCTCCTAATGATAGAATTTCTCTCCGAGGTCCGTATGATATCTTTCTGTGCTCCCAAATGCTTTGAAACTGTGTTAATTCCTTAATCTGGCGTAATATGTTTCTTTCCTTTCAAGAACTGTTCGAGTTCAGACAACAGACAACAGATGTCAGCGTATTGTGTTGAGAAGGAAATTCAAATTGAATTTGACTATCGATTGTTGCTTAGCCGTTACTTTCACGTCTGACTCAGCGAGTTTTCGAGCTGTCTGCGTGTTCAGCAAAAACACGGTCAGGCCAAGAAAGGCGTCGTTTGGAATCGAGGTCCCCTACACACGACACAGTAAATGCCTTAAGATTGACAGCTGGTTACAATTTTAAGTCGATCGATAATTTTACATAGATCGATAAATCGACGGATTACTACTACAAGAACTGAGTAAAAGTACGAAAAACTTGTCGCATTTGTCGTTTTTATGTCAGCGAAGATGACGATGTTGGTCTTGGCGTCTGCTTCATTGTTAACTTTGGTTTTATATGAGCCTGTCAGTATCAGTTCCAACAGAAAACCATTTTCACGGCTCGTTTCTCAGCTCAGAGTGAAAGAAGTATGATTTGAATACTTTCCTTTCTTATAATTGGACATGACGACACTGCTGTTTCATCTTCACTGCTCAGAGATTTTTTTTTTTAAACCTCGTTCCCAAAAATAAATAAGAGTTCAATATTGTAAAAATCTACGTAGACATTACACAACACTGGCATTTACGTCACCAGATTCCTTTATTGATAAGCTCAAAGGAACTGTGGACTTAGATCACTATTACTCGATGGTCAGGCGATAATATGAACCGAGGTCATTGTGAACCAACAATGAACACGATTTGCATTTCAGTAATATGTTCCAACAATGACTACGGGTCATCTGAATTGCCCAGTCTCTACGAAAAACTCTACAGACAGACACACAAACATGACCGGTGTGAACCGGTCGAGTGGTTATCATTCTTGCTTCGTACTCTGCAAATTTTGCCCCAGAGATCGACTGTTGATAAAAAGTAAAAATATCTTGTGCAGTGGTTTTCCTTGGTCTCTCCAGAAATATAGCACCTTCAATCCCGCCCAAACCACTTCCTTTCGTGCCCCTACAGTTCATCATCATCGTAATCACTCTGTACGGAGTCATTCTCTATAAGACGTTTCCACTTGATGTGAGTTTTGATTTGTTTAATATTCACCATTTAGACTAAATGTGTTGTTGAAGTGAGCGACCTATATTTTCGTTTATGTGACGTAATTATGCCTGCTTTTTTTTACGGTAATGTTTTATTATATCATCCTCCGCAGAAAACCACTCTTGTTAGATTTGAACTCGATGTGAATTGCATGTTGGGCCATAAGAAGTTCGGCCGAAAACATTTGGTGCATAATCTCAGTTATAAATTTCATAGAAATACGTTCATTACCTTTTTTCCATTCATTTTATAAACCTATTGCTTAAGTCAGTTACTTGGCGTCTGCACCCGTCAGTAGGGATTGGCTCAGTTCGTCACGGCTTGGTTTATTCAACGGGACGGCAAGGCAGGTATTAACCAGTCCAAAAATATTATGTGGCGGTGTTCAATCCGATGTTACATGTGCACATTCAGAGCGTGTCGTATCAACCCTCCCCCCGCCTCATTTTTATATGTCGGAGAACACAGAGAAGGTTACGTTACGTTACGTTACGTTACAGATTGCTGCAATGGCATTGTTCTGTTAACGACCTTGTTTGGTGTGAGGAAGCCACCACTGATAGCGCTGATGTCGATACAGACTTTGTAATCTGCTGTCGTTTGTTCCAACGTTACACTAGCTAGAGCAACTTGTCAAACCTGTTGTGAAGTGAGGGTCAATGTAATTTCCTTGTATCATTGGCCATCAATCCGCTATTTTAATTCTGCTGTCGAACTTTTCCTCTTTGTAGGGTTATGTGTGGTGGTCTTAGCGTCCAAATATCCCTTTCATTATTGTTTCCTTGACAACAATGTGGCGATTACACAAACGCTTTACAATTTATTTTTGGCGAACTTTAATTTCATAAAGGAAGTAGTCGTATGAGATTACCATGATGTCTGTAAACCCCCCCCCCCTGTTCAGATTTCTAACCAGATCCTCAGTTTTTGCAAAACGTGGTATGACTGTTATGTCATTAGAAGGCGCAACAACCCCGTGCTGTTTTAATTGCTGTGATGACAACATGGCGATCGCGCGAAATTTGCATTTAACAGGGCTATTAATTGCACGTAGTTTCATCATATTTCGTTAACATTGGTATGTATTTATTGTTGAGAAAATCGGGGGATAGTTCAGATGTAAGCTTTGTCTGCTAATACTCAATCACGACCAAGTACTAAAGTGTATATGTAACAAACTTCGATTTACAAATCTCTTCACCTTTATCTGTTTCAGATAATTAGTGTTTTGACGGTGTCACCAAAATGTCACGTCAGCAGCCAGAACGGAATATTCCACATCTGCGAGACATATTTGGTTTCCATGGCAACTGGAACAGTCAAACACCTCGCAACAATGAAGATATTACACAACAAACGCTAACGAAATTTCAGGATATGAAACTGTCAAATGACGGTAGCAAAGATAGGCTTCCAGGATCTTCGTCTGCTGGAAATGACAGTGCTATATCTGTTGGTTCGACAAGCGAAGATGAAACTCCAAGAGTTCAGGCACCAACTAATAATAAAAAGAAAAAGCAACGTTCTAGACGTGATAATTCGAGAACTCTGACAGAGAAGGACGTAAAACATTTAGAACGGCACCTGTCAATGAAGAAAACCATTCGGAAGAAGATAATGAGAGATTTACAGCAAGCTTTTGTTGAAGATCCTAATGAATTTAGAGTGGAAGATATTTCTCCTGAGCAATTGAAAGCAGAAATAAATATTCAAAGTCTGAGTTTTGGAACGCCTTCCCAGAAGACTGGGAAGAAAGCATCTGCTGAATCGAATTTCCTAGATATGCTACGAGGTGGCAGCACTAACAGCACACCTAGTGGTAGGTTTATCAACGATGACGAAGACTCTGGCCATGGTTCGCCAACACGAGAGTCATCTAGTAACAGAATTGGAGACTACGACGACGACGAGGATATATACGAGACGGAATCAGGAACCAATAAGAAGACAAGCTTTTGGCGGCGTTTTACTATGAAGGGTCGAAATAAGCGATGAAAATATTATGCAAGTAATGTACTCTTAGTGTGATATTGTATTAATGAGCTTATATTAAAGTCCAGCAACTGTGATATCAAAAATTTATCCTTGCTGTATTGGGGTTTAGAATTTTGGGTAAAGAATGTAGCTAGTCAGTAACAATGAATCTTTAATATTTGCTGTTTTATCAAGGGGGAATTTTATGTGACGAAGCGAAACGCATTGAAGGTAACAATGGCAGCCTTGAGATTAACATACATCAATACATGTTATATAACATCTTTGAGTATGTGATAGACAATGCTTCGTAGATATATTAACAATATGGAGATACATACAAGTAGTCTGTGTGCCTTCTAAATATTTATACTTCTGTTTTTGCCTTTGATATAAGACTATTTTTATTTGAGGAGGAAACAGGACAAAATTCTGTTTGATATAATTTAGAGTAGGTCTTTAAGATGAATTCTAGGGCCTTATGAAATGTTTTTTTTCTATTAAAGTTGTCTCAGTTTTAAATACTTGGTACTTCGTACATAATATAATTTATAAGTATGTTTAAAAAAAAGTGTTAAAACTTCAAGTTTGGAATGTTAAAAGGTAAGAGAAAGTATGAAATTATAAAACTCATCAAAAAACTTCTAATCCATCTCCACAGAATCTATCATCCAATTAATCTACCTTCTAAGATGCAAATATATTTCATTGTGAAATAGATTTTTAACGTAATAGACTTGGTGATTGGGTGTTATTGTATTAGTTATTATGTATGTTCACTGATGATTTATGTTCCTAAAAACTTCATTTTTATTTTGTGTGAGAGTTGAAAAAAAATGTATATAAATATTTTAATACGCAGTTGCAGACAGATTACAAGGGATTCCACACACAAAAAAAAAGACAGGCACTTTTAACTAGCTGAGCAACTATTAGCTCCTCAGGAAGAGCTCTGATCATCGGAATTAGTAAGAGTCGACAGCTTTCTCACGTTGTCGATTTGTAGATGTAATGTAATTTAATATTATCTTGTAGGTTTGTTGCAACTCTTGCTTAGCGTTTGAAATATTTTCTCATGAGTGAGTTTAAGTACTGTTCTATGAAGGTTAAGTAGACTATTGGTGGATAAAAAAGCTGACCTGATCTAGATCATGCTACTGTATGCTTTTTAATAACATTCAGTGTATCAGCCAATGAGAACACTGTGTGTTTTGATAATTAATTACACAATATTTTGTCATTTATTAAGTACTAAAGTGATGTGACTGAATGTATAATTAAATAAGAGAATTGAGATACAATAAATAATAGTATCAATGGATTTATTTTACATGATTTCTTAAAGACAGGAACAATGCTGAGTTTGCATTCTTCAAACAATAGCCAGAATTCTGATCCTTTTGGGACCAGCCAAGTACCAGTCGGATATAAAGCCCCAAACGTATAATAATGTGCTGCTTGGTTGGGGCCATTGCACACCTCATGGGGTATTGATACATGAGTATGGAGCAATGATCATTAGCAAGGGAAAATTTGAAAAATAGAAGAACCTGCCACAGTGCTACTTCATCCACCAAGAATCACACTTTGAAATCTGATGGTATTGAACCTGGGACTCCACAGTAAGAAGGCAGCATCTAACTGTATTACTTTGAAGTTATGTAGTTAGCAACTGTAAGTTTCAAAATAAAGGTTCGTTTTTGAGAATGTTAGTGATCATTCTGTATTTCTGTTCATCTGTAGTCCAGACATCAATATTACACACAATTTCATTAAACATGACGTAAGTCCATTCTGGGATCAACAGCAACATAAGAGACCTTCAAATATAAAGCACTAGCATAGTGATTCACATTATCATGCTTCTGGGGGCCCAGGAACAACTTACAAAATTTGGGCTCGTCCTGTACGTTATACTGCAGACTATCATAACCTTAAACTACCTCGTCACCAACTCTAAGGTTTACATACATCCACGCTTAAATAATCAAGGTGTAAAATACCTTGTACTAGCTTAACAGTAATTAAAACTGACATTCAAATGTAAACATAACATGTACTGTGAAATTCAAGGACATTGTGGTATAACAGACCACAGGATTTAAGCAAAGAAACAAGTTCTACATCCGTAGCTTATGCTTATAAAAGACCTACGGCAATTGAACACATCCTACTCTAAAATCTGTTTTCGGCCGTTGGGTACAGTGTTTTGCTTTGTTTCGGTGTTGGTGTGCCTGATCACGGTCATAGTGCAATTTCGTAATGCAAAGTAATGTTACGTAGTCAGTTTTAGTGGTGAAGTTGTGGCTGGCTGTAGTAGTTTGTGTTTGTTATTAATGATAATTATTTTAGTAGAATTGTTGGTGTATTGTGATAGAATAAGTTAGTGTTACAGGTAAATCAAGTTTAACAATGGCACCAACGTTAAGTAAATTTGTTACGAAGAGAAATGTCGCGGGAGCGCTGTCAGTTTCTTTTCTGTATTGGTTACTTCGTATGCGAAAAAAGCAGAATAAAATAATAAGGTAAGGTTATGTCTGTGTAGTTATTTTAATTATGTTCTCGCATATGTGCATGTTTCCTGCAAGAGATTTGTTCCCTTATGATTTGCAGAATAACATTTTGCATGCAAGTCATCTTTACCAATCTTGCTACATGTCAGTCTCGTCTCACCCTGCTTTGAGATTATCACCCAAATAATGTTTGGTCAAAAGCATATATCTTATGAGGCTACTCATACGATTTTTTCTAACCTCCTGTTCCACTCCTATAGATACAAATATACTTCTCAGCCCTTTGTTTTCAATTAACCACAGCCTGAGGTCTATCTTTAATGTGAGAGACCAAGTTTCACACCCATACAAGAAAAAAGGGAAAATTATAGTTCTGTAAATATTGTATGCACTTCTCTGTTTTTTCTTAAGTGTTTGATGAATGCATATCTTATCAGTAGTTGATTTGTTATGTCAAGAGTCCACACTGATGAGCCCCAGTAATTTAATCTACTTATGGATTTGAACTTTATTGAATAATAGCTTTTGTATAAAGTTGATAAGAGTGATATTCATCAGTAATTACTGCAGGTTTATCACCATTGTTACATGTAGGTGTAATAACTGATTCTCTTCAGTACTGGAACAATTATTTCTTATTCCAAATGAAATGAAATAGGTTTGTGGATCTTACAATAAATTGGAACATTGTACTTGGATTGGTTTTACTGAAATTTTATCAGTACTTGGTAAAGAGTAGTCGGTCCTTTCAAGTTTTCAGTAGGCTGCAGAAATTTACTTCGGTATAACGAGTGGAAACCGATTAATATTTTCGTAGTTCTATAAATATTTGTTAATTTTTACTTTCTTACACATAAATTTATTTATTTTTCAGAAAGCCTGTACACAGTGAAATCCAGTATGTAGTTGGTGAAGTAAGTTACTTTTCTCTTTTAGTTCAGTTACTTTGTTACTTTCTCCCCCCTCCCCCATTATTTAAATTTATCATTAAATTATAAGAAATCATAATATTTGCAACTTAAATAATGGTCTTGGATACAAAATTTTCATGGCAATGAATATGAAGATGTGTTTCTTGTGGGTTGTAGTGCCGTGAAGTCAGGTAGAAGTTTACCACTTTCAGAGGTCCTTGCTGCCTCTGTCATCAGGGCATTAAGTGAAATTTTGGTAAACTACGGGACTACACGGTGCAGCAACCCAGAAGACAGCCATCTTCGATGCAAAGAAATGTCTGTAATTTTTCATCTCATAATTTTCTTTACATTTTAGTGCCCCTTTATGTGAAAAACCTGAATTTTAACATGTTAGTGACTTTTCAGAAAACCCAAGAACATAACAGAATTTAAAAACCAAATTATCTAGTCAATGCAAAAATTGGGAACAGTCTATAATGAAATCCTTTCCATGAAAGCTTAGTGGGAGATATGTTCATCCATTTATAAAGCTACCACTATTAAAAATATATATTCTCTGCGGGACCAAAAAAAATTGACACTTTTAGCTTTGCTCTTTCTTGTATAAAATGAACTTGATATTTGATTTGGAAATTCAGAAAACATTCTTTGCTCCATATAATCTGGTACAAGTTTACCACCATTTCAGAGATGTTTCCTGCCTCCATCATCAGGGCTATCATCGAAAAGGACATCGTTGTATCATGACTGCTTTTGGTAAATTATTAAGCTACCGACATCCCCAAGGGATGAATTCACCGTTTAAACGAATTAATTCCTGCCAAGATTTTCCGAGTCATGCTGAAGCATCAGATAATGAAGCCAAACATGAATTTCACACATATAATATACAGTTATTGGCCATTCTCTTGAAATTATCCTTGAAGACTCTTTAACTTTATTAGTGACGCTATATTAGTTGTGTCCATTTAGATGTATTACATAATACAGGGAACGTGTCTGTTTATTTCATATCTAATGTGTTGGAGGTTCTTTCTTGGGAGTATGAAAGTAAACATTGACCTCCATGTAACGCTGAGCGATAGCTCTTGTGATTATCACCATCTTTTCACCATGGGGGACCTAGATTCATGTCCAGGGCGGTCGGTTTGAAATTTTTGGTGGACAAAGTGGCACTGGGACACGTTTTTGGGTTTTTCTTTTCAGTATCGTCCCACCACTGCTTCATATTCACTCGTACATTTTCTGAGAGGAATAACCTCTGTCCAATGACGAGGTTTTACCTGCACTCCATATATATATCTTTATGGTGTGGTGGTTAGGCTTGTTTATTTATTATTAGCAAGATGACGCTTGTACTTGAATTGTTTTTAACAATAACAGAATGGTTTGTTACTCTCTGGAGTTCAAATTTTCCCCCTTCTGTTTTTTGTGTTCAAAATTAATAACACTACAGTCGTAAGTTACAGGAGTGTAACAGTTCCCATTTTTTTTTTTTGGCATGATTTTTAATAAATTAAAATATATTGGAATAGTAAAATTGTGCATTTTATACTACAGTACTCTGAATTTGTTTTATAGTTGACCAAAATAAAAATTTAATGAATACTGAAGTTTTTATGCATGTATTTTAATATACCTACTGACCAGAAATTCAAATTTACGTATAATACACGACACTTGTGCTTAGTGTGGTGCGTTATTCGTACCATTTATCTTTCTATTTTTTTTTCCGAATAATGAGCTGAAATGTCTGCCCAGATGTTCTGTAAATAGTGGAGTTGTTTTATTGCTCTTGAACAAACGTGACGTAGTGTGATACCAAGAAATTATACAATAGCTCGCGTATCAACACCCTGGTTACTGTCAATGTTGATTTCTTTCTCCAGCTATTGTATCATATTGATTTATTCATATCAGCTGATGTCACCAGTGTAATCCCAGTTCTCATCGTGTTATTTCGGTTCTAAGGGCAACGCATTACGAATATTTGTGTGTTTTTAATAATTACTTCGCTGAAGGATGTTAAAATGATAGAAGCAGATAATTTTTGTATAAATATGACCCGTGTACAGCTACCATGTTTTACGATACTTAATATATGCTTTTTCAGAAATCTCCACAGAAAACAAAAGCGCGCGTGGATGCTGTCTTCTTTGGTCAGTTGCGTTACCTTCTCTCGATCGTGATCCCGGGTCCATTGTCATCAGAGACTGGGTTTTTGTTTCTTGTTGCTGTAGCTCTCATAGCTCGTTCTCTATGCGATCTATGGTTTATTCGCACTTGTACCTACATAGAAAAGTAAGTTTGTTTGTAGTTTTGTTGCAGGGGTTCTCAGTCATTTAAAATGGGGCCCACTTATCAACCTTGGGCTGTCAAGCTATGAATGAAGACGCTTTATTACAACTTCATTGCATTTTATTAACAATGCTACCAACTTACCATTTGAAACAGGTTCACATGGGCCTATTACTTAATTTTCGGTACTTGTGGGTTATCGGGACACGTCGCTTTAAAAATAGGTTAGGTTAGTTTAGTTTAGGTTAGGTTAGATTAGGTTAGGTTGGGTTGGGTTGGGTTAGGTTACTTTAGGTTAGGTTAGTTTAGGTTAGGTTAGGTTGGGTTAGTTTAGGTTAGGTTAGGTTGGGTTAGGTTAGTTGTCATTTATTGAAATAAAATATAATTACTTTCAAGTATATGTCATTTATCCACACACATTAACCTAACGTAACCTATTTTTAAAATGATGTGTCCCGAAAACCCACAAGTACCTAATTTTCTTTTACACATTTATGGATTTGCTATTTATATTAACTTTTCACTTTAATATTTAACTTTTATGGTAATTATTTTATTGTCATACAGGATGTACAGTGGTATAAACATTTAGGATTATTCTTAATAAATATCTCTCATGTAATCTATAGCGGTACTCTGCAAATATTTGTCTTCTGCAACAAAGTTTTTCTTTTTTTCTTTTTTCCAGTGCAATTGTGAACACAGATAGAAAAATGTTCATGTCAGAAATGTTGGTTTTTGTATCTGCAATGCCTGTGGTAAGTTACTTAATATTGTAAAAAAATATCTGATGTAGACGAATAGTGGCTCAGTGTAATTCAGAGTCTGATTGAAGTATTTTTGCTTTAAAATATTGTGATAACGATTTGTGTATTACAGTTTTTAGTATGTATGGAAAATGAGGTTGTATAAAAAAAATCAGTTACGCAAGATGAATTTTAATTCATAGATTTACAGTTCGGCTAACGTATCAACATAAATATCAGTCACTTCATCATCATGTCTGTTTTTCATTAGTGTTTCTGCCATTCGAAAGTGGCCATACGCACAAGAGGGCACAATTTAAGAAGCCTGTGAGGGTTTAATATGCATTTTATAAGAATATTTGTTGAGGATTTTTAGTTTCATCTTTATCTATTTTGTTTTCAGATGTCTTTGGTGAATAATTTATTAAAAGTAAGTTTATTTTCATTACATATGTTTGTGGTAGTTTTATGAACTGTGTGCGCATGCCGCATTACTTAATACAGGGGTTGGCAACCTTTCCTTTACCGCTTGTCACATCCGCTATTTATTCCTTAGTCGAGCGCTGCAGAAAGAAATTAATAATGTCGTGGACAGCGAACAAAACTCGATTTCTTTAACTTATTTACTTGAAAATGTGTATCTGTATTTCTCTCCGTACAACCGAGTTTACGATAAGGAGGCGCTTACGTTTCATAGTTGCTTGATACTATTTTTGCACCAGATTTTAATCTAACTTTGCTATTATACATATTCTGGGAAAGCTTTATATTAGGGATGTGTGTGGCGTTTAATATTTTTATTCTTTAATGCTGCTTTCAGTACAGTATCGGAGAAGTGAAACTTCGATTCAGGACAAGATTGACTCGGTACCTGTATGACCAATATCTCAAGTAAGTAACGTGACTGCATTCTAAGATACTTCAAAATTTGAAGTCCCAACACTAGTTATATCTGGAACATACGTGTTCTCGTCCGTGTACACCTTCTTTTGCATCTCCACAAGTTTTATGTGCTATTTTTTCCAGCGTGCATGTAACAGTTATCTCACCATGACATTCTGTTGTCGTAACGTCAATAGTTTAAGAAGGTTGAAACGAGGAGATCGACATTTAAGTAGAAGATGTTACCAGAAATTCTTTCTATGAATAATAAATTAATTTGTTGTTTTACGTTTCGACAGGGGCTTTACATATTACAAGATGAGCAATTTGGACAACCGTATAGCAAATGCAGATCAGCTGCTTACGACAGACGTCGACAAGTTTTGCGATACTGTGACAGACTTATACTCGAACATCAGCAAACCACTCCTTGACATTGTCATATATGTGTATAGGCTTACCACACAATTGGGAGGAAAGGTGAGTTTGCGTATATCGTACATCCAAAAAAATGCTGTGATTAATAACAAAAGTGGGAATGATTTCCAAATAAAATGGTCGAACGGATTCAAAACAAGTCTGGGTCGTTTGCCGTTTCTCTGCTAAGTAGGTATCAAGTTTTTCCAAGCTCTGTCTTGATATCCAGCTCAATTTGAGCCTTGGCTGCTGTTTTAGTCCCAACATTTAATCGCGTATTTATTAAAAATAAGACGTGTGTGCAGTAAATTTAATATTCTGTCGGTTATTACTCGTGGTTTGTTCTAACAACATTCAGTAGCCTAGACTGTGTGGCTTTAAAGGATAGGATGATTAATTAATTGAAAAGGATATGGAAGGAAGTGGTCATGGCCTAATTCAGCGTACTACCCGAACACTTTCCTGGAGGAAGTGAGGAGACCGTAAAAGACTTCGGTCAGGACAGCTGGTCTCTGGGCTGAGATTTGAATCTGAAACCCTGTGAATACGGTTCAGGAGTGATAACTTCTTGATCCCACGGCCATGTTCATGTTTTGGTTTGGGTTTTAAAAATGTATCTGTCGTTATTGTTGATTATTGCTCCTTATTATGTAAAGAAAAGTTTGTAATATAAAAGCTGGAAGTTACGTTTTACATATTTGATGTTGAATCTTCAGATTCCATAATGATTTCATATTTCTGAAAAGATCAGATTAATTAGGGCTGATGTCTCACTTACCTAAAATGAGACAGCAAATTAAAATCTCTGTACCACAGAGCACAGCTGTCTTACAGTTCTCTTAAAGGAATTAACTAGGAATATGATAAGCAAAATGTGAAAGTTAATTGGTGTCAAAATAATCTCAATAATGTTGTTGTTTGTCATATAATATATTCAGACGACTTCATATCAAATCTGTTTGCCCGCAGACGCCATCTCTCCTGATCGTGTACCTCATGATCGCAGGGTGGTTCTTGACGTACCTGCGTCGACCAATTGCACGGATGACGGTTACCGAACAGAAGTTAGAAGGAGAATTTCGTTACATCAATTCTCGTCTCATAACAAATTCTGAAGAAGTTGCCTTCTACCATGGAAACCAGCGAGAAAAGTTAACCCTTCTAGCATCATTTGAAAAGCTGGTTTGTATAATGACGTGGCCTTTTAAATACCATTAACGGACCCTCCTGTACGGCTACAAGGCGTGTTTCAAATTATAACTCAGTGGTGATGCTCCTTGCTGAAATAAATATTATCGTATGATTTAAAATAATCTCTGTGTGTGTATTCTTATAACCGTGTATCATGAGAATGACGTTACTAATAATTTATTTACAGACCAGTCACCTAAGAAAGTTCCTGGAATTCCGTATTGTGATGGGAATTTTGGATAACGTGGTTGCAAAATGTAAGTCGTTGATGGTAGTAGTTTTGGCTTCAACCACCAGGACTGTTCTTACCTACCTAATTTAATGTGACGTGTCCCGTGCTTTTCAGATGTTGCAACCGTGGTCGGTTTCTATGCAGTGAGTATCCCCTTCTTTGATGCGGTACACCCGCTTTTGTCAGGATGTGGGAAAGAAGAAAGATTCAGGGTGAGTTTTAACTCTCCGCAAATTTTTTGTCATATCCTGAATATTTGGATTGAGGTTTTCATGTACATTGCGCTGAGAAGAGCTGAAGAAGATTTCGTAATGGGGGAGCTGTTCTTTTTTTGTATTATTGGCAAAATATCGGTGCGATCAGTTGAAGAAAGATGAAAAAAAGCTTACAGAATTTTGATTTTAGTGTATGACAGACTAGTTGAATGATTTCTGATAAGGTATGATGGTTGGAGAGGTGATGATGATAATAGTAATGGCAGATGTAATAATCACGACCACCGTTATCATCATTTGTTGATATTTTCTGCAGGCTGGTTTGTCTTATGGCAACACCTCCTGTATTTTTCACTATTATGTAACCTATACACCTTTTGAACCAAA
>NW_019059725.1:926754-938412 GCF_000696155.1 Zootermopsis nevadensis | reverse complement strand
TTCCCCCCCCCCCCCCGTGTCTTTTATGTATTGTTTATCAGATATGAGGTGTTTGCAGCAGTGAGTATTACGATGACTGTCTTCTGGGTTGTAGCGTCATGTAGTTTGGTAGAATGGTTGTTTATGAGGAAGTATTGGTTTATGTTGTGGCTGTTTTGAAGAGAATTCTGGAATGTGATGTCGAGCGATTTTTGAAGTTATTGTGCAGATTATGGCAAAAGTTTGTAGTTGCCCAAGGAAAGTACTTTCAAGGTCCGTGTCGTGTAATCTTGAACAGACAAAAAAACACAGCTTAAGGAGTAGAAGTCACTGCAGGCTTCTGTCATAATTTTAAAGTACGCGTTTTGTCGCAGCATTATTACGAGTTTGGTCGAATGATGGTGAAACTGGCAGAGGCGATTGGACGGCTCGTTCTGTCCGGCAGAGAGATGACGCGACTCGCCGGCTTCACTGCCCGCGTCACAGACCTAATAAAGGTCCTAAAAGACGTCAACCAGGGGAATTATATCCGGACGATGGTTGGAAATCCAGGCTCCGTTACATCAGTTGTGGGCAGCAACGCACATGATGGACTGGCTAGTAAGGAAATTGACACATTGGCGTTAAATACTGTATTGTAGGGTTGTTATCAACTTTTTTTATCTTTTGTACTAAGTGTGTGTTTCATTTTGGATTGCTGCATGCTACTGCCCCATATTGGTAGAAATGGAGAATAATTCTGGCTGTAGGAGCAAATATAAGCATTCATATCTGTAATTATATCAATAATCACTTTGATGGATGATCGGTGTTCAAGCCCTGCCAGGGGCAGATGATTTTCGTATAGCCTGAACACCCAGACCAGCTCTGGGGTTCACCCAGCATTCTGTCCAATCAGTATCGACGCCTCTCTCACCGGAAAGCCACAGTTATGCATTGAACTGCGCCCGCAAGAAAACCTGTGGACAAGAATGACTACTATAAAAATTTTTGCGGATCGAATTTACGTTCAGATTCACTTGTTTTGAAGGTTAACATTTCCATGTTATTATTTTTCATTTTCTCTTCAGTTTATTTTTAAGAAGGCTTTTTCTCAGAACTCTTGAGGCTTATGTTGTGATATACGACCACGTGAATTAATAGTAGACGACTTAAAATATTTACTTCATTGCTTACAGATAGCAGAATGCCGCCTCCTGTGCCCTTAATTCCAGGATCAGGAAGGATTATCTTCCAGGACAACGTAATTCGTTTCGATAAGGTTCCACTTGTGACGCCCAACGGAGATATTTTGGTGAACGAACTGGACTTTGAGGTCCGCTCAGGAATCAACGTATTGGTTTGTGGTCCCAACGGATGTGGAAAGAGTTCACTTTTTAGGGTGCTGGGAGAGGTGAGGTTAGTTTAGGATTACAAATTCTCACCATTTATTATGTATTTTGAATCCATTATCACACTATTTTTTCCAAATTTTTATAAAGAAAGACAGGTTTATGGTGTGTTTAATATGGCTTTAAAAAATTCTAAGCATCTTTCTGGGAGCTGTTAACATTTGCCGGTCAAAGTCCATCAGGCAGCTCCATATTACAGCTTTAATTTTCTGTGATTTGTGGAACATTTACCGTTCTGTTCTAATGTTCATATTTCTTTTGTTAGCTGTGGCCGCTATTTGGCGGCACACTTACAAAGCCACCAAGAGGAAAGCTTTTCTACATTCCGCAGAGACCATACATGACACTGGGAACGTTGCGTGATCAGGTAACAGATATTCCGTTCTGGTGACATAAAACGTAGAAACTGAAGGATTAAAACTTTGTACAGTAGAGACACAGAAATTTTGATGGTTAAAATGTTAATCTGGCTTAGAACATTACTCACTTTTAAAGCTGTTTGATTAAAGGATATAATTGATCGGTTGATTTACCGTTGATTGAATAATTAGTAAATTAATTTGTCAGTAATCAGCCGTATGAAACCGGAGTTGGTCTTCAGTGTTTCAAAGACGATGTCTGTCTCCATCATCGGGGATTTACGATTAGTAAGAGACTGATGATGCGTACGCGGTCTCGGAATTATTGGAAACTACTTACATGCTTGCGCAGCTGATTATGGATTTAATCAATTGTTATAGACCTAATTTGGAAGATGTCAAAATTAAAACAGCGTCTAAAGTATTTACTGTGACCTGGGGTTTGAAGCGTACAACTTTCCTCACATTTATTATTTTTCTGGGCACCGACTTGTGGACCTTTATATGTGTACTAAGTTTTAGGTCCATCTGGAAGTTCTTTAAAAAGGTGTAACTGTGGACAGTAATAAGTACGTGTCTTAATCCTGTCCAGAGCGGCTCTCCAGTGGGTACCAGTGTCCTTTCCTGGGGATAAACCGCGGCATGGGCGTGCTGCTGACCGCTCACCTTCTAGTACCGAGATTTATTATGAGTAGGGGCCTACATTGGCGTGTAACAGGATGGCTTTACTTTTTAATCATGTTTTTATTTAAAAGTTACTGCCGTGCGTCTTTCTTCTCGAATATTCTATTTCGTACCGTGTTTGTACAAGGTGATCTATCCTCACACGCATGATGAGATGCTACGTAGGGGCAAGACGGATGATGACCTCGCAGATCACTTGGAGCGAGTCAAGTTGTCGTATCTGTTGTGTCGGGAAGGCGGCTGGGATGCCATCGCAGATTGGATTGATGTGCTGTCTGGTGGAGAGAAACAGAGAATAGCTGTGAGTTACGTTGTAATTTCTTTATAACTCGATACATTTAGGAATTCAAGATTTGTTGTCTCAGGTACTTGATTATGTGGTGGGACTCTTTTGAGTGAAAAGCAGAGACGGTTCCTTGACCTGTTGGAGTAAATTTTTATAAATTTTGTACTTTCAATAAATTGTATTACTGTTGATACATGAAAGTTTAGTTATTCATATATTAATACTAAATGCATTTATATAACTATAAACTTATAATTTTTTTACTTTTCACCTTATATTGTCTGAGTTACTAAATCAAGGATAATGTGATGTATACCATGTATGATGTGCGTAAGAAATGCGTACAAAATTTTAGTTTCCTCCCTCAATATTGTCAGGGTGATTAAGTCGAGAAGAATTAGATAGGCGGGGCATGTAGCGCACATGGATGGGACAAGAGCTGTGCACCGGGTATTGGTTGGGAAGCCTGCGGGGAAGAGACCACTGGGGAGACCTAGACGTAGATGGGAGGATAATCTCAGGCGGGATCTATCGGAGATAAAAGTTGAAGGAGACTGGATTTTGTTGGCCCAGGACAGGGTCCGGTGGAGGGTTTTGGTTAATTCAGTGATGAACCTTCGGGTTCGGTAAGCCCTCTAGTTAGTTAGTTAAAGAGATCACTTGTAATGTATGAGTTTAGATGGTGGGCTGATGTGAACATGAATCTTAGACAATGTAAGATTGTAAACTGGATTGAGGTGATGCTGGACGAAGTCAAGTGGCGGGCTCTTGTGAGCACAGTAAGTAACTTTTGGGTTCCATGAGAAGTTGATAATTTCTGGGCAAGCGAGATACTAATTACTTTTCAAGATAGACGAAGCACCACTGAGTTGTTTGGTTAGTAATATTTATGTGAAAACATAACATAGAATTTAATGAATAAAATATCAGTTTCAGTGTTATGACGTAGCTTTTTGATCTGAGCACAATATTGAGCTTGTGGCGAAAAGGTTCCTCGTCACTTTCATAATTTGTGGCTTTAAAAGTGCAATTGGTACAAAATTAAAAATGACGTTAATTAATTTCTCATTTTATTATTTTACAGATGGCTCGGTTATTCTACCACCAACCGCAGTTTGCGATTCTAGATGAGTGTACATCTGCCGTGAGTGTAGATGTAGAGGGCAGCATGTATCAGTATTGCCGAGAAGTTGGTATTACACTCTTCACCGTCAGTCATAGACGTTCACTGTGGAAACATCACGAGGTAATTGCGATACGTACCAAATAAGTGTCAGATGCTTTGTATGCCGTAAACCTTAAATTTTTTTATAAATAACAAAATTCCCCTGCGGCCAGAAGAGTCGTCGCAGACATAGCTAAAGTTGTTTGGTACAAGCAAAGAATATAATTCTGTTAGTTGTAATTTTTTGGCTTCAAAGTGGGTTTTTTTTTAAACAGAGATAGTTTAACGGCTCATATTCAATTTAATTTGTTTTATCTCAGCACGTATTCCATACGTTACGTACTTCCGTAATATAAATTAGTTGTGATGGTGTTAAATTACTGTTGCAGTACTATCTCCAAATGGATGGTAGAGGATCCGTGCACTTCAGGCCTATTGAACCTGACACAGAGGAATTTGGATCATGAAGCTAATTGGTCGTTACGGCCGAGGAATTTGTGGAAATATTTTGTCTACATGTGAAATGCGATGAAGTGCTTTATGCAAGAAAACACAGATTTACCATATCATATCGTATAGGAAGTAGTCGGTTTAGAAAATTTATTTTTTTATTATATATTATTTTTAGTCGTAGTTATTGGGACCTCTTTTCTTGGCATAAATTTGTCATAAAATTGAAGTAAATGTCGCGGTTTATGCTAGCTGGGCTAGCTTCTCGCGTGGATGAATTTAACGTTTCATACTATTTTGTACATATCAATCCTTGCAGAATACGTTTACAACCGATAAGAGAATGATGTGAAAAATTTTAATATAAATTTCTGCTGCTTTTGCTACTACCACTATTCCTAAAGGGATAAAAATGTATTTAAAATCATTTTTAAGATGGCGTCTAGGATGATGCACTGTGCGCTCTTACACAGATATTGACCACTGTTTCAGAGATGTTTACTGCCTTCGTCATCAGGGCGCAGTAAGCACCTCTGAGATGTCGGTCACTTTCTGCGAGACTACGCATTACATCTTGGCTGTCACGGAAACCTGAAATTATTTTATTTAGCTTTAGTGAAAAACTACTTATCTGTCTGAAATAAGGTTTGATATTGTTTTATATAGAATAGTCAGGGTAGTTCTGTCAGAATAGTGACTAGGCTGTGGGCTTAGTTCCTGGCAGAGGCGGAGAATGGTCTCTTCCGCCATGTCGAGACCAGCTCTGGGGCTCGTGCTGTGTTGGGTATGGGGACTCTGTCCTCAGGGATAAAGAGACGAGGGCATCATCCTGACCGCTCGCCTCCACCTAGTGCTGACGTTAATTGTGTGTAAAGCTGTGCTTTCACGCCCTAATATGTTTTAAATTGTGGTGCGTAACTTGGCACCAGGGACTTCTTTAGTCTGTTGACGTACTACATGGCGTGTGTCTCTGAGGCGGTAAAGTAGTTTGCGTCTGTAGCTCACGTCCATTTTGTGCCAACGTTAAAAATGTGTGACGTTTTATCACGCCCCAGTGTTGCCTGTAGCAACAGAGGCAGTTTTATGCTTGCTTTTGAATCCTGTCTGGTTGTAACACGACAATTTTCTGCGGAAAGTGCGTCTAGGGGATATAAATTTATAATTACCTCCGAACTATTGAATCTTTTTTTTACAATCATGTTCTATCTCTCAAGGAGTTTGAATTATTTGTGCTGGATGGTACCAGACACCAAAGAGCGCTTTCGGCAATTAGTTGCCAGTTTCCAGTGGCCCCTAGTGACATGATTAACAAACGCCCAAAGAAATGTAAAAAGAATTTTTGAAATATGTCAACATACAACTCTGGGAGCATTTTTAGTACGTCATTTATACAGACATACAGTGGAGAAGGTCTAATGTATTTTCTTTCTTTATTGTATTCGAGTAAACTATTTAAGAATGGATATTGGTAAGAGAAGTGCAGTTAGGTGAGTGACAATCTGAATGCTCTGTGCGAGTGTGTGTATGTGTGCAATATACTGTATCGTACATTATTTTATTAAAAGGTTTAATATGGGAAACGGATATACCACCTGAATATTTGGATCCACAAATACTGCTTTTGAGTCTGAATCGGATATCTATAAAGAAAATATTCCAGCTTTGATTCATTTTTGTATCTTGGAAGACTATTTTGTCGTAATTTAATTCTAATGATTCCCGCCCAGCCTCTTGTCCAAAAATGATATCAATTTACCCTGGAACAGACCACTGACTTCTGTCTAATGTCAAGGTATAGAATGCATGGAGCCTTACCTCCAGCATTAATGTGCTGTGTGAATTGCTGTTTGTAAAGTCATAGAAAGTGCGTTATATTACAAAAGAAATGTTTTAACGCATTTTCTTACTGGCTGTGTAAATTTGCGGTATTGTTTAAATTGGATCATAGGTAATTAAAAAAATGATGCATCTGTGTCAATGCCATCTTCGGCTCTGTTTGTAATGAATGCCTTTAAGATAGGGCAACATTTATAGGTTCATAAATGTATGTACCAGTATCAGAAGAGTTGGGACATTAACTCTCTGGTAGCAGAAGCCGCAGGTTCAACACCAAAGCCTGCCACCGGCCACGATCCTGAGCCAGCTCCATCCATTTACCATCCTCACAGCCCACCTCCCTAAGATCCATCTTGATGTTCAGATTACTTGGTAAAAAGCAATAAAAGTAATTGATGTTATAATGTGCAGTACTTGTGGCAGGGCAAAAATTTGCTGAATGAAGGCCTTATAAATGTTTTAGACGTTTATAATAATGTCATCTTGCTCATTTGTTGTATAGAATTCCATTATGTAAAATAGTTGTCAATTTAAAAGACGTACATGTAAACGATTGGGACACGGTGATAGGTGGTTGTTCGATATATAGATAACCTATTTCGATATGGTGACACTACTGTCTTTTGTTCATCTGTGCTTTCTACCGATATATCGCCAGAACTCATCCACGACGAGTCCGTTTTGTAATGGTGGGTGGTGGTGGTGGTGTGGTACGACGGACGAATGATTCAAATAAGAGAAAGGGAAACCCGAAACTGTGAAAGGGGTTTTGAGTGAGTAGAAATTATCGTCCAATAAATATATGAATTAATTTAAGTAATTGAATGCTGTATTGATCTCTGGTCAGCGGAATTTCCGATGTAAATGTTTGCAACTAATAAACGTATCCGAAAGCAGTTTCTTCTACAGTCTAGGTGCCACAAAACAGAGTTTGGAGCTCACAGTGTGCTTCGTAACAAAGTTTCGCGATGTTAATTTAACGTTATTTATCTCTGCCTCTAACCCATTTCCTTAAATCACGTTTTAATAATCTCGATTGAATTTTTGTCTCTTCTGTCGTGACAGTTCTCCAAGATGTTTGCCCATCAAAATTCTGTTTTAATTTCCGTCCCATCACACCTAGAGTCCATAGAAATTTTCAGTAATTTTCTTTGTTTAATTAGTAAACAGGAAGACCAACATGGTATAAGATGATTTTTTTAGGTTGGCACGTCTTTTGTTTGTCTCATCCATGAAGAAGAATGAAAGATAAACAAATTTTAAGAAGTTTTTATATTTCTCTTTGCTGTTAAAGGATTGTTTCGGTTTCTGGGAAATAAAACGAGATTTGGTGTTACTCTTAGATTGCACTTTGTCTCTTTGTAATAGAAATTGTCATTGGCGGGCGTGTTGAATAGGTGCCATTAAGTTCAAAAGCATCGTCCTGTTTTATCGATTCAGCGTGTACCGTCATTTATTTAGTTCATATATTGTCCGATAGATGCTGCAGTGTTCACGCGTTCTTTAATAGTTTTTTTCTCCATATTCCGACCCCGGGGCCGGGTTAGGCTGTTGCTGCTAGCAGCCATTCTTGCTGTCCATTGCAATCAGTCGCGAGGTGGAAGTCGCTGCGTGTGGTCGGTGGCTCGGGAAGGAAGGGTGTTTGTGGAAAGCTATTTAATTTCCGTAACCGTTCAGTATTGTTGTGAGTGTTAGTGTTCTTAGGTGAAGCCAGCAATATGGATACTGGCGGTGGAAATGCTGGGGCATCAGATGCTGCAAAAGCGAATTCAAATTCTACTTCGGAAACTTCTCAACATTCGGGGTGTGGCTGTGCTTCAGGAACAACCATTACTGTTCGCGTCACGCCAACAACAGGAGGCCAGTTCGATCTTCAAATGGCGAAAACGGAAAGTGTTGAAAATTTGAAGAAAGTAATATCGAAGAAACTTAAAGTGCCCAAAGAACGGATATGTTTGCTACATAGGGACAGGTAAGTGATATGTTTTAATAATTTTCAGTTTGAAATAAGTGAAACCATGGATCGTAATTGTAAACTAAGTTCGATGTTGCAACGCCGAAGACTCTATCAGCTGTGATGACGTAGTCGATGCAAGCTGTGGTACGTAGTATAAAATGGCCGAATATTAATTGGAAATCACTGATAGGTTTTAAAATAATGCTGTGCAATAGTAATGTATAGGTGTGTTTATTTTTGATTTTCAGTGGTGGTATACCGTAATTGGTTTTGTTATAGGCAACTTCGTGATGGCAGTTTACAAGAAAATCAGTTGATGGATGGCAGCAGATTAACCCTGTTACCTAGTGTTGAAACTGGTTTACTGGTAAGTAGAAATCTCACATGAAAATAATTGAATTCCTTTTCTTTCAAAATGAAAAGAGGTTCCCCCTCCATCTGCAAGTAACGGTTTCATTGGTTGTAGTTGCCTGGTCAGGTCACACATATGCCCTAGCTCATTTCTTCTTTGTAGCAGAAGGCAACCATACATCGGAGTTGGTTCCGTTTGAACCAGTTCTTAGTGGGTCATAAGTTCCAAACTGCTTCACATAATACTTAACACCTAGTTCTCGTTTCGTGACGTAACTGTAGTAGTTTTATGTAATTTTACACCTTACATTGTATATTTTATTCTTTAATTCGGCCATTTTAAATTGTATAAAATAATCGTGCTCATTTTATGAGGACAGAGGTGTGTGATAACCCAATCTTTGCGGTACGGACTGAGTTCTAAAATGTTATTTAGACGAGCTTCAAGCTGCAAAGGAAGTTTAAAATAAGTTCTCCAACAGACGATTGTTAATAATTTCATACAGTTGATACCAGTTGTGCGTTCTGAAGAATTTGTTTATGGAGAAATGGCGTAGGCAGAAGAGACACGTGTCTTAAATTGTTTCTTTGAACTATTTATCTTAGTCCTTAGAACAGTGTTGCCGTTGTGGGACTGCCGTTCGCTTTGTTGCTAGGCCTGCACAACCTGGTGGTGTTGGGTGGCTTGCATTCCCCCCCCCCCCCTGCCCCCACCCCTCCTCTCTCTCTCGAACATCCCCCTTCAGAGTTCTCTCCGGGGTCTGACTGGTCCCCGGGTTGCTTCTGTAATCTGTGATGCCAGAGATGTATCAGCTTTTCAAATAACATCGTACCCGAGCCGTTCTTGTGCCACGAAGCAGGCTGGTAACGCACGTCGTAATTGCTACAGATTATTTAGCTCCTTCAACACTTTGAAGCTGAAACTCGTCTAAATAGCATTTAAGGATTCAGTCCGTACCGCGAAGAAAACAACGCCTCACCATTACGAAGACCATCTGGTTGACGCTGTTTAAAGAAATAGTCTTGGTTTATTCTGGGAATCATACGAAACTCATAAATACACAATGAAATATTGCTGTTTGTTAAGAAAGGTGGTACATTTATTTAATGGGATGACGTGTGACAAAAATATCTTGTGTTGAACTAGCATTAGTTTTGCCAGGTAAAAATATTTCGACGCCATGTTTGGGTCCCCCGTCAATACGCAAGCAACATTTTTTTAGATCAATGAAGAGAGAGAGAGAGACAATTGATGGTTTATCAGATTTCTTCGTGGGTTTTAGCAACTGATATTGAAATTTTATGACGAAGCAGTGATAGTGTCTTTGGAAAAATGCCAACACGTTTTTTCGCTGTATATTTCACGACTTTTACCGCCTGTATAAGAAATCGTTACGTGAAACACACCTTCTCCTTACAGATACTTATCTATTTATTGTTAATGTTCATGATTTTCGTTTCAGTAGATGTCGCATAATCCCTGTAGTTGAAACAGCGTCGTTAAGAAACTTATGCGAAGAATATTTTTGATTAGGGAGATGTGTGTTTACGATCGTTGACCAAAATGGTGGTCACGCATTATTCCTATATTGCTCGTGTTAGCGGACACAACGAAATGACCTTGAAACCTACGCCGTTTTTACGAGGCGAGGGGCGGCGTCCGTCTTTTTTTTTTTTTTCTTTATAAAGTCGGAACATCTGACCTTCGTCTGCATCGTACAGTCACACATGGAACCAACCATATTGTTCTGGCTGTAAAGAACTTTATCTTGTTATTGATGTTTTTTCATGAATCGTCTGTTCGTAATCCAACTACATCCGTGACTCATGACATATTTTTTAACTTCTTATTGGCTGGTGTGACGTATCTTATTGCAGTTCATAAATTAAAGTTCACAGTCAAACCTTGTTTAAATATTCTTTGAGCTTTAAACTACAGTTATGCTACTTTTTTAATCAGATTTCCTGCTCATATACTAAATGTAATTCTTAATCAGCTATTCGAAGGCGAGCTGTTGTTAACGCGGTTATGAACGATGAGTAACAGTGCGAGTCGTCCTAAGCACCTGGAAACTTCTATTGTTGCGTACTGTTGGCTTTGTTATGTATCTATTACTTATCAATTTTGAAACAACTAATTTTTGCTACGAAGCAACAATGTCCTTTCTAAAATTAGATACATTGTTACGTATGCCGGTAATTTACATTTAAAAAACTGAGGTCGTCAGTAAATTGGAGGTTTATGTTACCTTTTCAGAATAATTTTATGTAATTATCCATCAACACTTTTGCAGACGCGATAGGTTGAGTCAGCCATCTTTAGTGCAGCGTAGATAAGTTTTTTTTTAATCACAGCCTTCTATGTGATTCATGGTTGGGTTTTCTCTCTCTTTTTCTTCCTTTCTCGACGTCTTATCTCTCGTATAGTGCACGTACGAAAAAATTGATTTGTTTTTCGTAGTTACGACTGTTTACGAGTGTTCATTGTATATTAAACTTATAAATGTTTACACGTGGTATTAATTATACAAGTCTCGACACACAACCAATGGCGGATATGCAACCCACATAATAATTGATCATAAAATGGTTCGACGTGACGCCCACGTTAATAGGCCTGCCCGTGGCGTCAGGAAACTATCGACGCCTAGATTTTCTCGTGACTTTTCCCCCCAGTTTTCGAGCAGACACGTGCTAGTAGAGAAATTGTCCCGCCTTGTATGGAACCATAAGGTTTATTACCGTGTTTACAACATCCGCACACTGTCTTGGGGGCTCAGTTTCACGCGTATTCCGTAAAACTCCTTTTTAATATTATTCTCCCATCTACGCATATGTATTTTTTTTCTCCGAAACGTTAGTATAGACGCGGAACAGACTTTTTATTAGTTTTTAATCAAAATCTTTTTAAAAAGTGTACATGTCAGACCTCAAAACTCTCTTACGACCTTCTTGATTTTTGGTCGTCTTCGTAATTTGCGTGGGTTAATCGACGAAAATGATATCACCGCCTTCTTTAGATCTCCGAATGTGCTCGAGATTATAACAAAAACGCGATGCAATGAAACGAACAGCTTTGCTATTTTGAGAGCGTCACACAGTTTCGTAGTTAATTGGCGGAGTCAACCTCATGTGAGATTGCGTGAGGGAGGTCGGTTCGAGCTGTGACGTCTCTAGACCGGTTTGGTAGGAAATCCATG
>NW_019059725.1:818652-898366 GCF_000696155.1 Zootermopsis nevadensis | reverse complement strand
GGAAGAAACCAAAGGCAATGACGGAAAAGAAAGTTCGGTCGCTTGCGTTTATTTCTTCAACTGTTTCGTGTCAAGTGAAAATATATTTTCTCTTATCTCTTCTCTGCGAGCTGACATTGTCGTAGGTTATAGTTAACCTGTGAAAACGTCGCAGTTGCGCGTGTCAACTGTTAATTATAACATTTGAATATCGCACTTGGCGGACATTTTGTTTTAGCAGGTGTCGGCAACTTTCCACAGCGAGTGGTCTTTTCGCGTAGACCAAGACAACGCAGTTTTATTTTTAAAGTCACCTTACGCGTGCGTTATCACAGTTTTAAGCTTTTAGGAGTAACCACAGACAACCCCGTTTATTATTATAATAGAATCTATTAATAAAATCAGTTCTTCCAACCGTAATACCGGTCCATATCATGAGTCAGATCAAACCAGTCTACATCCTCCAATCCCCAAGGTCCGTGATGACGTTATCCTCCCATCTACATTCCCCGCCCATCATATTTCATTTGTGTCATGTTAATATTAAGTTTGAACCAACTGTACTGTTATTTGTGTGTAGAATTTGGCATTATAACTTGTTATTTAGGAACATGTCTGCAACCCCAAGGTTTTTCATCGGCCTTAATAAAGTTGCCCCCCTCTTTTCAGTAAGGGTGCGTGGAGTATCTTACCAATCCACCTAAAATCTCGGACCTCACACCCTAATACTTCGCCTGATCGTAACTACTGAATTATTTGAAAAGGGAAAAATTTTCCGACGTCATGGCGAGGACTAAGAGGGTACAGACAATGATTTCTGGAACCCCCCCCCCCAAAAAAAAAACGAAATGTCATTCTGACGATTACGCGAAGAAATAAACGTTCCGACGCCTGTGTCGACGTAACATGGGGTGTAACGCTCTGTGACGTTCATTTGTTCTAACACCGTTCTCAGTTCGTCATGGAGGTTGAGGGAGTTAATAAAACGCAGAGAACCTCACGGATTTAACGGAAGAAACCAAAGGCAATGACGGAAAAGAAAGTTCGGTCGCTTGCGTTTATTTCTTCAACTGTTTCGTGTCAAGTGAAAATATATTTTCTCTTATCTCTTCGCTGCGAGCTGACATTGTCGTAGGTTATAGTTAACCTGTGAAAACGTCGCAGTTGCGCGTGTCAACTGTTAATTATAACATTTGAATATCGCACGTGGCGGACATTTTGTTTTAGCAGGTGTCGCCAACTTTCCACAGCGAGTGGTCTTTCGCGTAGACCAAGACAATGCAGTTTTATTTTTAAAGTCACCTTACGAGTGCATTATCCCAGTTTAAGCTTTTAGGAGTAACCACAGACAACCCCGTTTATTATTATAATAGAATCTATTAATAAAATCAGTTCTTCCAACCGTAATACCGGTCCATATCATGAGTCAGATCAAACCAGTCTACATCCTCCAATCCCCAAGGTCCGTGATGACGTTATCCTCCCATCTACATTCCCCGCCCATCATATTTCATTTGTGTCATGTTAATATTAAGTTTGAACCAACTGTACTGTTATTTGTGTGTAGAATTTGGCATTATAACTTGTTATTTAGGAACATGTCTGCAACCCCAAGGTTTTTCATCGGCCTTAATAAAGTTGCCCCCCTCTTTTCAGTAAGGGTGCGTGGAGTATCTTGCCAATCCACCTAAAATCTCGGACTTCACACCCTAATACTTCGCCTGATCGTAACTACTGAATTATTTGAAAAGGGAAAAATTTTCCGACGTCATGGCGAGGACTAAGAGGGTACAGACAATGATTTCTGGAACCCCCCCCCCCAAAAAAAAAACGAAATGTCATTCTGACGATTACGCGAAGAAATAAACGTTCCGACGCCTGTGTCGACGTAACATGGGGTGTAACGCTCTGTGACGTTCATTTGTTCTAACACCGTTCTCAGTTCGTCATGGAGGTTGAGGGAGTTAATAAAACGCAGAGAACCTCGCCGCCGTCTCATGTCACGGACAGGGAGTTAATAAAACGCAGAGAACCTCACGGATTTAACGCAGTTGGTTTTGTGTTTCAGGTGAATGATTTCCTATCTGGGAAGGCGCCTTTGAACCTCACGATGCGGCTTGGCGAGCACATGATGCTGATACAGCTCCAATTGTCCACAGTGACTCCTAGTTCATCTCGCCGTTCAGCAAACACGAGTTCTAACGCGAACCCCAGTACCACCTCCACAAATGGTTCGTCGTCTCTCCAGACACATCCTGCCATCCTCCCTGCGACGACCTCAACACCTCCTAACAATCCCACGTTTTGTAATTCGCCCACACTCGAGCCTAGCTCACATAGCAGATGTAGCAATATCAAAGATTCAACACTTCCCCGACGACATAACCCAAATCCAGCAACGCAAACGTGTTCTAAATCTAATAATACCTCGCAGATCAGCGTCTCAGCTGCCTCAACTAGTCCACTGTTAGTGTCATCGAGAAATTCGCTTTCGTCAGTCTCGCCATGTGGTAAGAACGCCTCTCATTCCACGCCGGCCGACGGTCATCGCCAGAAGATATCTCATAAAATAGCGGCAATCGATTCGTCAAGTTCCACGTCGCTTCAAGCACGGCCATTTGCGTCCACCAAGTCTTCGACGTCAAATTCTGGCGAGCCGGAAGTGACTCAGTCTTCCAGCACGTCACAATCTTCCCATAATACAGTTCAACATTTAGTGCAGTCGCCTTTGAAATCCCTCGAAAATGCCACAAATAATTTAAATAGTGTTTTTGCTGGTAGTAATACGTCAAACACGAAAATACCAGTGTCACAGACTACGCCGGATAACGCTGTTACGACATCGTCGACGTCTCAAACAGTTACGTCGTCAAACTCCACTTGCAAGTGCGAACCGACAGGCTCCGCTAAACCTACTCTAGACACTCGCGCCCTGGCGGAGGCGTCCCGGAACCTCACACAGACGCTAAAGCAACTCTCATCGGAAGTGCTGACGCCCCGTCCTGATCAATCCGAGGTGAGTAGACAATTTCCAGTTAACTATAATGCTTTAAGACCACGAAAGAATTCTCTCGCTCGTCGATGAGATTTTGCTGTGACCTTGAAACACGCAAATTTGTGTGGCAACTGCCACGAGGTCAAAACCCGACATGACGCAAACCAGCTTTGTCCATCTTAACCCCCCATCTCTCCCCCGACGACGCTAATATATTTCTTAATGTAGTTCTCCAGCGCCATCTTGATCCTTACAGAATATTCCACATCAAAAGTCTGTAGGCGTTTCTTTTTATCCAATTTTTCGACCTGTAAATACACTCTGACGATTTCGGTATAGAAAAATGTTTTTTTTAAAGATACTTCGTCATCGGCGATTGTAAAAAGGGTTTTACGTAGTTTTTAGTTGCCCTCCGCGTCCTACAACCCATCCCACGGCCCCGTGGAATCATGGCGGACCACGCCCTGGATTTCTCCCCTACCATCGTCCGCCCTAGGAGTCCCCCACTCCGCCCCCTCACATCGTATAATTGGTCTCGAGGGGCAACGCCCGTGAAGCTCGGTGTTCGGGAATCGAGTGAGGATTCAAGGACCTGTGGTAATCAGGGACAGTGTTGCAACTTGGGCTCGTCAGCTGAGTACCTAACAACCAGAATATATTCGCCGTGGTTAGCACTTTGTATTCTACCAACACTGGGTTCCAGTTTTGGCTCACAGATTCGCTGTTGTTTCTCCAGGCAAATGCTGAAATGGTTCCTTAAAACATTTCACGGACACCTTTCCCCCCGCATCCACCAGGACATCGAGTTCGATTTCATAAACACTCGCAAAACAATGGATTTTATCGTGTATAAAATGCAGCTGATAAAAAATTTGTGGCTGTTTATTTATAAGTAGTTCGAAGAAACGTTTTCGTGAGTACGCATTGTTGAAGAAACAGTTGACTGATGGTTAAAGATAAATGCGACGAAAATGCAAAGTACCTTCAGGAGGGTTCGTGTGTTACACGTAGCACGGAAAGGGTTAAGTTAGATTCTATTATCATTTATCTCGTGTGTTCTGTGTTTACACAATACCAAATAAATATCCGGTGTGGCCTAGGCCAGCTGTTTTTTTTTAACAAAAGTCCGTGGGCAGAGTCTCTCTCGGGAATCGAATTCAGTCCACACCCTCAAAACCTATTTATATAGAATCTTTTGTTTTCATGTCGTTCTAGCGTGAGCGAAGAATACCCAATACCCCCCCTCCACTTGTCTCTAGCGGTTTTCGTAATAATTCTTTAATCCATTGTACAACAATGAGACCTCGGATCACATTACTGCAGGAGCGACCAAAAGTCATTGTTGTACGATATTGACCTGATATCACAGTGCAAGAATACCTTTCGACGCAACAATGACCTAGGATTATAGAAGTGCAGTAACTACCTAAGTTATATGGCGTTAAGAACACTTTTTGAATGTCGTACTCCAGTGAGTATACCGAATCGATCTTGTAATATTATCCTCCTGTCAATTTTTTTTTACGTAAGTTATTTCTTTGTACTATGAACCGTTGTTGAGAAATTTGGCGAAGTCTTGTCTAGAATCAGTAGACATAATGCAGACAAACTGGTTGTTAAATCAGGTGGTATATATAGTTGATTCGTTATTATTACTGTTTTGGGTGCTGGCATCTTGTGGCGGTGGATTTAAGGAACATGTCGCCAACTTCAGAGGCTCACTTCCACACGTGCCAGCCCCAAAAAAAGGGACAATATTCTTCCAGTTTCCGTTTCGTTCGTGGCTGTGATTCAAGTCAAGTAGACGGCGGGCGAAGTGAACCCAATTCTAATATTGTCATCCTGTTTCTAGCCACTTCAGACCCATGCCGTCATCGTCGGTGGCAGACATGCCTGCGATCTGAGTGTCAAAGTAGGCCATGATCCGCTTCACGTTGCGTTCATACCCGGCGTAGCGGGTTGCCACGGTAAAAGATTCAGTTAACAGGATCTGCAAGTGGGCCGGCCATTTTAAATCACGAATGAACGACTAGAATCCGAACTAGGCCGAAGCACCTGTCTCGTCTCTTGTATCACGTGTAAAGTTCCATATTCTGAATTATATCCACATCATGTTAACCTTCAACCAGTAATTGAATGTATTCGTAACCCTTAGAAGCCGAATCTCGTCTGAATATTATATAATAATCCAGCCCGTACCGCGAAGAAAACACCACACTTCACCATTACGAAGATCAAATGGTTAACGCTGTTTAAGGAAATAATCGCTGTTTACAATGTGAAACAAATGAAACTCACAAATAAAGTCTGTTGGTAAAGTATCCAGTTACTTAGTGTTAAAGTATGTGGTACATATAGTTACCACTATGATTTAAAGGGTGCTACTATTTCGTCATTTCTGTTTTCTTGAGGTCAGTCAGATTTTTCGTATGAGATTCGAGGTTTTAACGGCGGTGAAGATTTAAAGCGTATAAATTATTTTAAATCGGAAAGGTTGGTAAGTGTTAAATCACTTACATAAATTAAAAAAGTTCCAATCCTAACGTCAGAAGATCCAAGTTAGTGTTTTAGTGAATGAAACAAGTAATATTTTTTGTGTGAAATAATAGACAAAAATATTACGAGATTTTGTGTTTTTCTACTGGCAAAGTGTTATTGATAACATCGTATTTAAAAACATGTAATTTCTTCTAATGTCCAAAAATCTAAGTGAAGTGTTATTGAATGGTAAAGTAGGTGATACGTGTATTTAGTTACCACTGGACAAAATTCGTGATGCTATTTCCGCTTTTGAGTACGGACATTGACAGAGACTGGTATAAATTAGGCTACGACCGCTTCCTTCCACATCCTTTCCAATTCATTATTCACTATCATACTCTCATTTCGACGCTCAGTCTGAGCTACTTAAAAAATGTCGTCAAAAGAACTATAAATATAATAAATATCAGTGGAACTGCTTAGTAACTTTTTCATCAGGTTGGTAGCTCTAGCCACTGACCTGTTGATTTGCAGTTCTCTTGGCCTCGTGACCTTCGTTTGCCTACTTCCAAACTGCCACAGCAAGGGATGTGGTGCATCATGCAACACTTTTGCTCTCATCTTTCGTCCATATATCTGTGATTTCCGTGGAAACTCCCCCCCCCCCCCCCCCGTGAGAGACTTACCGCGCCATATTTTCAACCTTTGTCTGTCGATATAAGGTAGTGATTTACAACATAAGGTCCTCGATATTATGGGCTATCCCGAAAGTTATATAATACTTTATATAACACTTATAAGTGTCTGTTACATGACCTTAAAAATGTGTTCTGGTAACCTGGTGTCACGAGACATTAACTTGCTAGCATTTGTTTAACATGCGGGCAGGTTGTTGGGGGCGTTATGAAAGTAAGAATGGTGTAAAATAATATTTCGAAATGACGAGCATTGTTTTCAAACTTTCTACAGTTCCCATCTGTATATCCCGTGCTGTAAACTTTGCGTTTGATATTTTTGTGAAACGCCATAATACCCTGAGGTAACCAACCAGCTCCTCTTTCGGCTGTTTTTAAAACTACAACAAGATCGATTCTCTTCTTCTGATATTAGTTTGTTTATATAGGCCACATAGCTTCCTACCTTATCCTTTATAATTCATTAGTCATCCCATTATTGGAGGTAGTTTGAGCTTCTGACAGCCAAGTTAAAAAGTCTCATTGTTGTTTATACCATTATGACATTTTCTTAGCGATATTTTGTACGTATTTGAAAGCAATATGACGCACACGAACAAAGGGAGATTTAGCAACACGTCTTCTTGGATAAAACATTTGCGACCTCTGATTTAACAGAAATTGTTTATAAAGAGTCGTCTGAACCGACATCTTCTTTTAGAACTATTCCTTGCGGTAGCAAAGTTATGGCATTGAACTGGGTTCACGTGACAAGAAATAAGCGTAGGTAGTGAATGTACAAGAACGTTTACTGGCAAACGTGGACCGTGGAGGCTATTCGCGACTTTGGGTTAGGAGCACTTTCCCATAATTTTATCCACGCTGACGTAACATCGCCTGTAGCAAAAGTGTACGATTTATATATAATGCAGGAACGAGTATTTGTCCGTACAATTTTTCTTTTAAGAAGATAAAACGTGTATATTTGTGGGGTTTCTTGTGATTTTCAGAATAAACAGCTATTATTTCCTTAACCAGCGTTAACCAGTTGAACTTCGTAACGGTGAAGCGTTGTGTTTTCTTCGCGGTACGGACTGAATTCTTAAATGTTGTTTATACGAGGTTCAGCTTCAAGGGAGAAAATTTGGTTGTCATTTATACATACTCTGTAAGTCATGTTTTCGTTGAACATCATTACCTCAGGTGTCCCACACGCAGCGTTGGTGGTCACTGCACTGCTCGGCCCCAAGTGGTAGTACCCTCCGGCATTACAGCCGTGCCACTACGCCATTTTATGTCTAGCGGCTCTCCATACCGACCTAATCGGACCTCCCTTCGATTGGTCCGATGAAATCAAGGAATAACACGAAAATAAAGTATCCGGCCTTACTTTCGTGGTTCAGTGGTATTCCATACACTGGAACACAGCAGATCGTATCAAATAAAGTGCATCGTTAGTCAACAACGCTTGGCTGGCTAAAGATGTATTTTTTTTTTGTTATCATTTATGCTGTGTTTCAGTGTGTGAAGTAGCATCGAACCACGGAAGTAAGACAGAAGACTTTTTATTTTTCGTCTTTCAGAGTGTTAGCAAGGCTGACACGGTTAACACGAACGTTCCACCCTGGGACTCGAACACTATCATGTTGTTATATAAGATTCTGTGATTTTTAGTTCCATTTTAGCGTGCTGGAGTATTCATGGTCATATTGGCTCTGCGAATGATGTCTCATTATATTCTTGCCTTTGGTACTTTCAGGATAGTGCGCGGGCTCGTCGCCAGGGTGCCATAATTGAGTCTATGCATCACCATGGAAAGGGAGTCTATTCAGGCACATTCTCAGGTATGGTTAGGATGTTTTCTGATGAGATTATGTAAAGAACGGATTCTGACGAGGCCAATTTAAAGTGGGGAATCTTCTGGGTTCACATCTGTAAGTCACTAGTCGCTGACGTAGAAAACAGTGATGTCCTTAAACTTGAAAGAAACTCAGCTGGACTTATGTTGATCTTGAAAAGGCATTTGACTCTATTTCTAGAAATAAGTTGTGGCAGATAATACTGGGAATTGAACTGTCAGAAGATTGTATGGAGGAAAACTCTTTCAGACCCCATAATGCCAATGAAGGGACGAGGAAACGTCTTTGATTGGAGAATAAAAAGCACAGTTGTCGTCGAATGGGAAAACTTACTGAAGAGGGTAATTTGAGTATCTAAATGTAGAGGACACTCACGTGGGGGGGAGGGGGGGAGGTACAATAAGAAAAATTCAGGAGGAAATCGCTCGAGTGTCGAAGGATGACGGCGTTAAAATGGACGTTAAGAGCGTTGATTGAAGTAGCTTAAGGTAAGTCTAATCATGGGCTCTTCTCTGCTAAGTGACGCGTATGGAGTTAGGAGGTAGATAATTTCATAATTAGTTTTTATCCCGTTGACTTCAGTTGCGACTAAAGCCGCCTTTTCATCGTTCTTGTGGCACATCTTGTGTTTCAGGAACCTTGAATCCCGCTCTACAAGACAGATTTGGACGTCCAAAGAGAGACATCAGCACCATAATCCATATTCTGAATGATCTGCTTTGTGCCACCCCTCAGTATCGCCGGCATGCCCGGCAGGGTCATACCATCACCTTGGAAGCCTCGAGTGGTAGTCCGGCTAAGTCAGGTGGTTCCGGTGGCGGTAATTTGGCATCTGCTGATGGCAGGTCTGGACACAGTATTGATTTCATGGGTAAGCGTGTTTCTCTCTTCCAGATATATTCTGCACCTTCTACGTGCTTATATTGGACAATTTAACGATCACTTTCTATCTCAATGCAGCATCTTCCAACGGGTTCGAGAACTTCTACTTCGCATCTCAATGCGTTTACATTCTGGTATTAATTATTTGTATTGTCTGTCGACAGAGGAATCGTTGACCCTGTCTCAGGAGAATCAAGCCACTCGCGGAAAGATGGAACAACTCCGTCTCATCATGGAGGAGAGGAGGGCTCGTCGTCGAGCCCGACGCGAGGCGCGTTCGGCTCCTTATACCGTGACGCAGTGGTCTGCGAAGTCGGAGTCCCTATCCACCCAGAATAATCCTGCGGGCGGTCGCACCCACGGAGACGAACCGATGGACACTGCCGGATCGGCAGCAACAGGTGAACAGCATGTCTGTGAGCTGAATCCACCTGAACCGGTCGTGGCTTGACCAAACCCAACGAAGATAGCCAACATGATGAAAGTTTAAAATTTATGATTTACGTACCACGGTCGAATTAGGGAGGATTGAGGACCGTTAGAATTTGGGATTGACTAAATGGTTCGGTTGTGAAAGGTTTGAGACGACGGACATTGAAAATTTTTTGGTGAATATGTATTATATATATATGTATATTAGGAGATGTTTACGGAGAAGAAAACTGGTATCCGAAGAAAGGACGATATGGACTTTGTTTTGTCAGTTATGAGAATAAGTGCGTGTTTTTTAACCTAAACCTTCAGAAGCCATTGAAATAATAAATACTGAGACAACTTTCCATTGGGAAGTACAATGAAGCCTAAATTTACTATCTTGCTGGTTGACTAATGTAGAACAAGTTTGGTTCAAATGTCTTCATGAAGTGGTCATGTAAAATTATGTTGTGAACCCTCTTGTACTCATTCCAACTGCTGTGCCATTTATGACTTGGCTTGTATCGTATAATTGCAAGAAAATATCACGCAAACGTATATATAAAAATGCATAACCGAGGCCGCATTACAAATTGTCGTTCCATTCTGACGCGCGTTGCTTATGCCGTGCTTCTTGTGGTTACGCTACGTACAAGCGCAGTCAGTACTGTATAAATCTCATTTTTATTTTTGAATTCAAGCTCGTGTCACGGAATTATTTGCAAGTGTTATATCGTAGTCTGTATAGATCCTGACAAGATTGATTAATAAAGTGAAACTTTCGCAGCGACTGAAGTCGATGAGAGACTCTCGGACTACGAGCCGCGTCAGGTGGCTGAACGGTGAATGAACCATTTCTTCCGCCAACGTTTCGAGAGCAATCTCTGCTCTTGTCCTCGGGGCTGCTGCATTACAGATCTCGTCTTCTGTAGCGCGTTTGCCGGGTTCCCATCGGCGAGTACGCCATGGAGGACCGGATTTGTTACACAGCAGCCCTGAGGACGAGAGCAGAGATTGCTCTCGAAACGTTGGCGGAAGAAATGGTTCATTCACCGTTCAGCCACCTGACGCGGCTCGTAGTCCGAGAGTCTCTCATCAAGATTGTTTAAAATACATTAAAATTTAGTTCTGTTTAGGTCATAAAGAACATTTTGTGACAATTTAAGATCTCCAAGTTTTGATAGACAATAAAATAATTGCGGGAATATTTTCTTTGGATGTTTACGTGGTGTCAAGTAAAGAAAGGCGTGAAAGTTTCCACAGACAATCTTTCCTTTTACCCGAAGATAGGCGCAAATCTGACTTCGAAATTTTTATGTCTGTTCGATATAGAGAGGACTTTAATTAAATAATCCCGTGACGGTCGCAAACCTTTAGAGCCACAACACAGTAAGATAATTTTAATACCATAATACATTCATAACGGTCTTGTTAGTACCTGCTAAACACTTAGTATCGACGATGTAAATGAGGTAGCAGGCTTCCTCTAGTGTTCAGAAATATGTACTAGTTTGAACTGACTGATTGATCAGTCATAATGAATTATAAATTTTGTTTAATAGTAATTTCTAACTGCATTGTGGAAGTTATGTTAATTAACAGTTCCCATTGCTTATACATTAGAACAAGGACTGCTGTTTGTTTGTTTGTTTGTTTGTACTGTGAGCTGTTGCAGTCATGTTAATGGGAATAAATTATATAGCACCAGCATACTGAAGTATAATGTTTATTTTCATGCCCCTTCCTATTATATGTGAAAGTTTAAGGCTTTGTTTCTGTGTCCGCGAGTGCCCCGAGAAGAAATTCGAAGTCTCATTTGCTCTAACCTTTATAATTAAAAGATTGCCTTCTATATTCATGACGCTTGTGCTGCTGCTGATACCACCCCCACCCCCCACCACAGCTACGACTGTCTGTCTGTGCGGAGAATTGACTTGACCTTGAAGCCATGAAATTATGTTGAACACTCCTAAAATAATACCCCTTACTAAAAATATTCACATTATTCCAGCGATCTGTATGATATCTGATACTATGGTGTGTTACCATTGACTTGATTAATATACTTAATTATAAATACTAAAATCACAAGAAAGCTGGAAAACTAATGTAGATCTGAGACTCAGATGATGTTTTCTGTACTGTAAGTTGATGTGGGTTCATGCATATGCAAATGGGTACTTTTTTTTTTCAAGGTCAAGTCAATTCTCTGCTCAGATAGACATACTTCCCACTTGTGTTTGTTACTATCTGTGATAACTAAAGGGCTATGTTATCGGTAAAACATTTACAGCAAGAAAGATGCAAATCTATTGTGATTCTGGTGAATTAAAAAATGTTAATATGTCTATGGGGGCTTTGTGAATTTAACTGCCGTAACATAAAACCTAAACCACTGAAAATAGGAACATTAAAATTCATAAACAAATTAGGTTATGTTTTTCAGCTACATAATTCTTACACGTATATAAGGCAAATCCAAATACACTGAACACATATTATAACTACGACAAATTTTGTTGTGTAATACTGTTTCCCATTGCACTTAACAAATCTTGTGTCTTTTAATACACTTGAGGGCGTGGAAAGAAATAGAATGCATCGACGCACATAAATATATTCTGTAAGTGAATGAATGTTAAAATTTGAACATACAGAACAATATTTTGACAGTGATTCCAATATTGTGATGTCGATAAAAAATAATTACGTCTCATCATATAAAACCGATAATTTACAGGTTGGGATACGATAGCATTGTCAACTAATTGCCATTATAAATAGCAGAGAAAAATATATATGCTTCAATATGCAGCTACATCATATAATGTTATCGAACTGAATCGTAGGTTTCCCGTAGTTAAAAAGAGGTCCATATAATGGGTTTCGCAAAGTTAGGAACGCGTTATTTTCAAAACTCTTGGTAGCAAAATCATAATGCCGAGAGCATTCTGTTACGAGAATTTTTAATTGCAGAATATACACGTATGATGGGGGGCAAAATTGGAATAATCCGGCGGTTCTCGATGAAATAAGTAAAAAACTAGTTCGTTCATTGTGTTTTTTGTCACAAACGTATATCTACGTTCAGTTTGTATTATGCTACTGTTTAATAAATCATAAGGGGCTATTATCACCTTCACTATTACAGGATCAATAAATGTATGACTGATTAGTCGGCCATGTGGAGGATATTAGACACTGTACGATATTTAGTCACCGATGTACTACCAAATGTTATTTATGGCACGTGTACACTGTTAATTGTAAGTACAGAATATTGTCCCCTGCAAATGACTTATTACATTTTTTTTTCATATGTTCATCACTTCTTAGTTTGTTAAAGTGAAATTATTTATATAAAAAAAAATATATTCATCTGTCTAGAGCAAAATGTGGTTGGTGAGAGAAACAGGAGTTTAATGAGAAATTGTGTATCATAATGTATAGAATGTCATGCATTATATAAATATATGATAATCGTGCATTTCCGATGCATTACATATAAATAAAAATTAAAAAAGACGATTTGTCTTTTTTTGTGTATGTATTTTTTTTAGTAGTTCCAAATGTGTATGTTAACGAAATAAATAAACAAGAGTTGTACACATACACAAATTTGAGACTTGTAATTCTGTGAGATTTGTGTTAATGATGTTAGTTGTAGTTAATTTGACAGCCTTATTTCAGGTAATTAATGCGAGTGTACACGAGACAATATTAAATTTCTTATTGGATTACCTGAAATACGAAATTCCTATTCATTGTACTCTCTTGGTCGTGGGAAAAAAAATTTTACTTCAGATCTGAAATACTGTTTTCTTTCCGTAAATAAACCCAAGTAAATTTAAGCCTATTTTGGTCGGGAAAGAGAAACAAGATTTATAAATAGAAACATTTTAGTTGTTAATGACATTTTGAGAAAATGGCTGTCGTGGAGTTGGGACAAGTCATTAACGGCATAGTATTTTTTTCTTAAGACTCGTGTAATTTTACTGTAGCGAATAATCAGTTCCTGTGTGTCGCCTCCTGTCAGAAGTACTTTCTTGTATATACGTTCTCGTTTCTTTTAGCCCATACGTTAGCAACAGCATTTTGCTACTTCAGAACAATGAAATATGTAGACACTGAAGTGTTCTGTGGTTTGTAGTGTAGGATTATTTGTGGTGAACATGTAAATATGTAACACTGCAGAAGAAAAAGCGTGTTTATTGTGCTGTGAAGATTTCTGTCTTGATATGACTTGTAGGGGTTTTCACTAGAGACAATGCATGACTGCAGTCTGGAATAAAGGTTATACATGTATTTTATGTGACGTGTTGATATTATGTTTTTACCATCAAGTTTACAGTTCATTTTTTTTTTTTTTTGTTTCCCATTAAAAGAAGGAACATGTATTGTTATAACGGATCATTAAATGAATAGACTTGAGTTGTGTCATTATACCATCTCAGGAAGAACTGTGTTGGTAAAATTACCTCTGGTACATATTTTACCTATTGGTTGAAATAATGTCTTTCATATGTTTTCAGTCTTAATTAGATATTGTGTTTAAAACATTTTTAAGAAACTGTTGTAATTATTATTAATATTGATGTTTACTGATTTCAGTTAAGACTTCCAAAATGATACAAATGGTTATAATGCAGTTTATAGTCTATTAGGTTTAATTAAGTTTCAAGTGAGTGAATGGTAATTCAATGTGTAATAGATTTCAAAATGGTTGACAGTGTTGTCTTGAAATAAAAGTCATTCATATCAACACTATTTTATGCAAATTATGCCCTTTATATTTCAGTCATACATTATTACCTTAAAATTTTAATATTATATTTCACACTATTGTGGGTTTTAAAATAGGTTGTTGAGCAGAATATGCAATTAAAATAGCCATAAATCTGCCTAAGAAACACTTGATTATGTGCTGTTACCAAAATGTGACACAAATAATTATGGAGTAAAAAATATTTCAAAATTATCAGACATATTTAAGAGACCCTTTATTCCATGGAATGTATTAATCATTTGGACTGCATTGCAGAGAGTTGCTAATGACACAAATCCCCAAGCTGTAGACGTGTTAATATTCTATATTGCATTTTGTTATTACCTTTTTTGTTGATCATGGTCTTGTAGGTTAGGTCTCTGTAAGTCATTACCAGTGTCTTGGAGGATATACTGTCTCTATGATACCCTGAAGATCGAGATTGTAGATTCCTCTGGAGCATTATTAACCACTTACAGTATAACACACATCACAGTCCACACTTTCATTGCTATGAACACTGAACATTTCATTTGCCTTTTCCTGTTCCTTTTTTGACACACACTATTTTCCAAGAGATACATTACCTTCCTTACATTCTGTTATCTTCTGTCCTATCACAGCCCTGTTCCCATGTTACTATAGATCCCTTCCATTAAGAATAGTCTTGTGATATTCTAAGCTACCCATCAGTTTTGAATGAGGGATGAAGTGACTGAAAATTGCAATTATAAATAAATCTATGCAATGATGGGAAAGTAACCTGTATCACCCATTATGATCCAGCTGGCTACCCAGTTGTATAATACAAAACCATTAACCTGAAACGAAATGTATGGCTAGTAGCACAGGGGTTTAGTTGAGAATAATATTAAAATGCATATTACGAATTTTGGGAGTATTTGGACTGGATTATTCTACTTTATGAAGAGGACCAATGGTAGGCTCTTGTGAATACAAATGAAGCTCTGGGGTACCATAAAAAAAGAGGGGAGATTTCTAATCAGTTTTAGCGATTATCGGCTTGTCAAGGATTCTCCGTGGGATTCTGTTCTTATATGTAATTAGCATATGGTAAGCAACAGCCTCCTAGTCCATAGAAATTCGTACTTCGATTGACAACAGTGAAGAATGGTGATGCGCGTTTTAACAAGTCCCGTGTTCTAATATCGAAATGTTTAAATCCTTATACTGCCTTCTGCATGAACAAAGCGAAAAACTCCGTTGTTTTTGGTGTGTTGTAGACGGATTAAATGCATTAGATCGATTTCAAACACAAGAACATTTCAGTAGTTTGTAGCAATAGAATTATTCGATACTTTCGATTCGATTAGATTGTTATGTCAATGAATAGCGCACAATATACATATTTGTTAGTTTAGTTTTTATATAGTATGCAGTACACAATATAATTTTTTTACAGAACATGATGTGGTACCTTTTACATCGCCCAAGGCAAAGTTGGCACAATTTTATTTGGAATGTGAAATCATATTTTGCTCTTTTTAAGGTAAATTCTACAGGAAGCCAAAGTACACAGTAGACTGTAGAGCTGGAAGAGGAGGAGAAGAAGAACAACAACGGCAATACGCGTCGCTGTGTGGAGGAGTTCGAATTTCGCTAGCGCCCATTTGGTGATAAATTTTCTTCCATGAAGCATTTTTCCCTTGACTCCTTTAGTCATCCATGAATGGTATTTAATAGAGACTTAACGAGATAAAACGCGCACTTTGTGCACAGATGTTACAATGTAGATTACCGAAAGTAAAACTGCTGCTGCACTTTTGTTATACATGAAGTTATTGTCTGTGCTTTGTTGAAAATGGTGTTATCCCTGACGCAGTACAGCCAAGATGAACTCCATTATGACTTACAAAAGAGAATTCGTACTATGCACATTTTGTGCATCTCTTAAAATATGCATAAATAACCATTTGGGGTACCATAGACGATGTAACTTCCGCTAATATACAGTTTCTGTGACGTGGTAGTAGTTCCTATGATGAAATTGGTTGATATGTGTTTGGAAATCTTTGGTTGATGTTTTCTGTGGTATTGGTAGTGTGACGGGTGGTAGTTCTTCATTTCCTGTTGTGAAAGTTATAGAATAAATTCTCTACAGTGCTGTTTTCATGTATTATACCTAACTAATTTCATGGTTTTTGTCGTAACTTGCTTCAAAATATTTTATTTTGTTTCATTAAGTGTAATTGTTTGGTATTGTAGATTTGAGTGACCTTGTAACATTGAACTGTTGTGTTACTTCCAGTGTTTTGGTCTTCAATTCCGATGCTTAATCATCGTATTTCATAGTTACGTTTCCATTGGTGTTGTTCTTTATATTGTTATAACGTACTTTTTGTATAAACGGTTGACCCAAACATGACTTAGAAAGGATCACCGTAGCGGTGTTATGCGTCAGTAAACATTCTACATTAGGTTATGTTGTCTTTGGTTATGCTAGTAAAATTTATTGTGTCAGGGGCTAGGAATCCCTATCCCTTAAAATATAATATAAGTAATGTGCTCGCCAAGAAACTTTGGAAGGCTGTGTCAGAACTTGAGGCAGAAGCATCAAGTATCTGCAGTTTGTGAGCTGTTGTTATTTTTATTTGAAGTGTAAAGCTGTTATTAAGAAACGACAAAATAGGCGCCTCAGTATTCATGATCATTTATTTCTTTGTGAACTATGTGCAAGACTAATTTTGTGAATACTCCCTTATGTATTATGTTTACGTTAGTTAAGGATTAACTTTACCATATTTTTACTGACACAAAGCAGCACTGAAAATCCTTAAGCCGTCACGTTTCAGTCACCTGTTAATATGTAAGTAGTGATTATACTATTATTTACACATGTACCTACAGATTTGTTCTTGGTGGTGGAGGGTTTGATTTATATTTGCAGTTCTGCATGTTTGTTTAATTTATCCTGTGATATAGCTATAGATTGGTATTATATTAATTATTCTTTTTCTGCTGTCTGACCTTCAGCTGAGAATCTTTCAGCTCACTGGAAAATTTGAATGCAGCTGTCACTTCCTGGCTCCTGGCAGGAACTGCATGACTCACTGCCAAGTGCTAACAGCAGGTGCTGTTAAATTATTCATAAAACAGTTTGACTGTGTCTAATATCTGTTCATTACTGGTTATTGTGTGTGTGGATATGGTTCGGTATACTGTCGAACAACGTGTTTTTCTATATGACTCATATGTGAAATGTGGTTCTGCTAGAAAGTGTCGGAGAAAATTTTGTCGTAAATTTCCTGGGGTCACAGTTCCAAGTACAACAGGCATACATAAACTTATTTATAAAGTGAGATCTACTGGGTCAGTTCTGGACAGGAAACCTACTAAAAAGTGTCGTGTGCTCACCAAAGAAAAACTAAGTGAAATAAAGGCTAGGCTAGAGCACACACCACAGAAATCACTGAGACACCTTGCAGAAGAGACTGGCATCTCGAAATCATCAGCAGCCAAAGCAACAAAGCTGCTTAAGCTTGAACCGTATAAGGCGACTGTAGTTCATGCTTTGGAACCGCATGGCAGACATAAACATTCTGCAGAATGAACCCCCATGTGGAAGAAGAGTTAAAGGAAAATATACAAAGAGAATTTTTTAAAGTTCTGTAAGAAGAACTTTGGGTGAATTTCATCCTGTTTGAATGGTATTGAGGTTTTGTACAGGCGGGGACAGCATTTTCAAGACATCTTATAAAACAGGTAAGTTGATTTTATTATTTTATAGGGCTTGACTTGTATGAGGAAAATCTTGTTGCACTTGGCAGTGAGTCATGGAGTTCATGCTGTTAGCTGGGAAATGATGGGCATGTTCAAATTTGTCTGTGAACACACTGTACAATACTGCAGTTAAGTATGTCATTTCAAATAAGTGTGGGGCATTGACTCTACTTAAGAGGAAAAACATGTATTTGGAGCGTTGAAAATGCAGTTTTGTTCAGGAAATTGTGACTTAAGAGAAAGGAAGTAACAGGAGAATGAAGAAAGTTTCTTATTGAAGAATTTATTAGTTAACTTTACTAAATGTTATTAGGATGCTCAAGTGAAGGCCATGTAGAACAAGCAGGCAAGATATAAGTATGTGAACAGTTTTAGTCAGGGAACTTCACTTGGGAGATAGAATGGTATTATTTAGGTCACCTGCCATGGATTATGATGTGGAATATATTCATATGGTTAAGGATTGTCTTGTAGAAGTTGTTTTGAACACTAAGGAAGCTTCATGTCCTGCTAATGGCAGGATGGTTCTTGACCAACTGTCAGCTTTTGAATTAAGGACAGTACTACATCAGGCTGTAGAGCGTTTTCTTGAAAATTTTAAGTATTCAAGTTGTTGCAAGTCATACCATGTATTGTTACTGCATCACTTTTGTACTCTCATGTTTATTTTTCTGAATTTTGACTTTAAATTGTTATAAGCAAAAAGCTTTTTGGTCCATAATATTAATGTCCATTTATTCTGAGAATCATATGTAACCTAAAAATACACTGTGTGGACAAAATGCAGAGTTATTAAATGTTAAATCATTTGGTAGGTTGAAAGTACCATTGGGATTTAGTGGATCCAACAATTCTGAGAACTGATGGTCTAGTTTTAATTAACTGAAGTTGTAAGAAATATATAGAAATGCACAGTGAATGTCCCATTACATAATTGATATATAAATTTCTTTGGTACTTGTGGGTTATCGGGACACATCACTTTAAGAATAGGTTAGGTAAGGTTAGGTTAATGTGTGTGGATAAATGACATATACTTGAAAGTTATTATATTTTATTTTACTAAATGACAACTAACCTAACCTAACCTATTTTTAAAGCGATGTGTCCCGAAAACCCACAACTACCATTTCTTTTTACAACTTATAATCACTGTGTTTCCTTTCAGGCCAGGTGTAAATATTCCAAGTTAGAGACTATAATCTGTATCACAAGGGTTTTGTAAGGCATTTTTATGCAAAACACAGACCATCATGTGTGATGGACAGATTTTAAATGTACAAAATATTCGGCAGTCTCTCGCAGCAAGAGTACCAAAAATTATATTGCGCCGAGCTGAAGAAATATTCCCTGCTGTGAAAGAAAGTTTGGTGAGTGTTTCATGCTTTTTAGCTTTGGATTTACTTGTTGAAGGAAACTAAATATTTCGGAGAAGTATTTTTTATAACATTTTATCTGTTCTTCAAGAATAGTTTTACACATTAAGAGTTTAGTGCGTTCTTACTGTGGCTTTCAATTGATGTAACAACTCATTACAGTGGGACTAGAATATTTTTCTTCCCCTCTTGTAATTGCTGCAAAGAGGAAGTTAGGCGACAGTGTGAATTATTTTCTTCCGATGTACTTTGTGTGTCTGAGACTTTTATTAAGGATATATAAATCTGATATTTACCCATAAGCCTGTGCAGGGCTGTTTACCACTTCCATCATCCCATCTTATTTATTTAGTGTTCTGTCTGACGACAGGTCCATATGAACAGGATCCTTCCATCCTTTTCTCGGACTGGGACCTGTTCATATACGTTCTTGGCAGATGATCCAGAAGTGGTTTGCCATTGCCTTCTTCTGTGTGTGAATGGAGTAATTGTTGGGATGCCACGGAGGAAAACTCCGTGTTGCCTAGACCACGGCCTTTCTATTTTTGCAATTGCTTTGGCAGGTGTGACTGGAGTCTAAACATTTTCAATCATTAATATACAGTGGTTTTTGGAACATTATGTCTTATTGCCATTGTATGTGCCCAAACTGTGAATTTGCTATCGTTATTAAGTGCCAGTCTTTGTGCTCGTTTCTGATTTCACTAGAGCGTGTTAAGCTGCATGTTTTGTTTCATTCTGTTTATTATACATTTAATTACAGTTCCATTATTTGTAATTTGTGTTGCTTCATTTTTACTGTGTCCCTGTAATTTTCATCCTATGCATGTATCTCTTTGATAGTGTCTAGAACAAAGTTGGAATGTTTTACATATGTATTTGATAGAAGAATTATATTTAACATATTTTTCTTGTATTTATAATTTTTCAGCGGAAAATTAACGGAATACATACCAGCACAGTAGAAAATGTTGTGGATGTTTTGAGGGAAGATTTAGTTGGTGTTTACATACCATCTACATTTTCTGTAAAAATGGAGCGACCTGAGGTGAGTCTGCTTTTCAGATCTCTCTCTCTCTCTTTTTGAATGTGCGCATGCTTATGGGTGCATGTTTGTTTGTTCAGCATAGGTCGTTTATAACGTTACATCCGGTTCATTGAATGCTCACAATAGTTCCAATTGTATGAACAATATTTTTTGACTTGTGAAAGATCAGTAATGACTCAGTATTTCTGTAGCTTCATAATTGATTTCTGCCTTGTTCCTGTATTTCTCCAGTCCTTTAAAAACACTATCATATTTCTGGATCTGAATTGGGTGTTACGTATATTACAGATAATTGGGCCCTTGATATTTAGGACTCTACTGTACTTTAATAGTTCTATAAAATAATATGTGCAAAACAACTGTTATGAGTTTAATACAGTGCAAAATGGTCACAATGAAAGTTCTGAATGTTATATAGTAAGATATGACGGTCATGATTGATATAATTATTATTCTTTTACAGAACTGCGGCAATTTAGTGGAAGTTGTACCTGATTCATGTAGTGAGACATGTGATTATGGAAATCAGCTTGTTGACATAAAAGTTGAGGCACCAGAAGAGGAAGACCCCTTGCTGATAACATGTCCAGTAATAGAGACTGAAATTGAGGTGAGTTTATAGCTATCTGACAGGCGTGATCACAGAAACCTTCCACAGTCCATCTTTTCCAAAGAAAACTTTGTTTGGTACTTTTGGGTTATCGGGACACATCGCTTTAAAAATAGGTTAGGTTAGGTTAATGTATGTGGATAAATGACATATACTTGAAAGTTATTATATTTTATTTCAATAAATGACAAATTATTATATTTTATTTGGATATGCATGAGATGTTAATTGTTGTTACAGCCTGTCTCCGGAGGCCAAAATTCGCTTATAGATTTTAGAATCATTTTGAAAATATCGCCGTTATCTTTTGTACGGCGCCACAATTTGTTCCATTACAGATACTGATACGCATGCACAGCTTTCCGTCCAATCCAAGTCCAGATATTCGACTCTCCCATTTTGTGTCCCGATAACCAACAAGTATCCTTTGTTTTTATTTTAAACTCTGCCCTTTGATTCCTTTTATTATTTGTGGGATCTGTGAGAGTTTGAAGATTGTCAGTCAGTTATTTTGTAACTTTGGTGCAGTCCTTATCTATACAGTGGGACATATTTAAGGATCCGCGACAGGATAAATGATGATTGAAAATCATTTCTAATAAATTTTTTTCTTTTTACCAGATTTCTGTGAATGAACATAAACTCCTTTATGGTAAGAAACGTCCCTATTCGTGCGATATTTGTAATAAAGTACTCAGTGCAAAGGGTCATCTGAAGACACATCAACGCATACATAGCGGGGAGCGTCCATTCTCCTGTGTCGTGTGTAATAAATCATTCCTTCTGAAGAGTTACCTGAAAATGCATGAACGTGTGCACACTGGGGAGCGTCCATATTGTTGTGATACGTGTAATAAATCCTTCAGCAAACAGAGTGATTTGAAGAGACATCAGCGAATACATAGCGGGGAGCGTCCGTATTCTTGTATCGTTTGTAATAAATCATTCAATCAGAGCATTCATCTGAAGACACATCTGCGCATACATAATGAAGAGCGGCCATATTCGTGCGATGTGTGCAACAAATCATTCAGCACAAAGAATTATCTGGAAACACATCTGTTCATACATGGTGCCTGCGACGACTGTAATGTATCATTCGGCAAACCTCGTGACGTGAAGGGCCCTCAACGTGTACAGAGTGATGAGTGTCCTTATCCCTGTGATTTGTGTCATAAATCCTTCAATAAACCAAGTAATCTGAAGATTCATCAGCGTGTACATAGCGGAGAGCGCCCGTATTCATGTGATGTGTGTAACAAATCATTTACTAAACAGAATGATCTGAAGAGACATTTACGTATACATAGTGGTGAACGCCCCTATTCTTGTGACGTATGTAATAAGTCATTTAGTCAGAGAAGTCATCTGATAAGTCATCAGCGCATACATAGCGGAGAGCGCCCATATTCCTGCTATGTGTGTAATAAATCATTCATTAAACTAAGTGATCTGAAGAGACATCTACGTGTACATTGTAGTAAGCATTCACATTCATGTGATTCGTGTAATAAATGATTCTGTTCAAAGAGTCGTATGAAGACGCAGTAAAGCGTATATAGCATGGAACTTCCATGTTCCTGTGATGTGTCTAATAAGTCATTTTGCACAAAGAATTATCTCGAGATGCGTCTGCGCGTAACATTGTAGGGACATCCCTGTTTCTGTGATGTGTTGTAATAAATTATTCACTTTGCAGAATAGTTTGAAGTCATCAGTACATATGTAGTGGTGAGTGTACTGGAAGTAATTGTCTTATGTCGCAGATACTTTAAGGTAAAAGTGAGATATGAGGTTGGTAACTGTCTACAAGTCAACATGGAGTTAAGAAACATGGCACTGGCAAAGATCAATGGTGTGTTAAGATTAAAGGTATGGAATTTCGTAAATTTTACAGGCACAATTCTGTTAAACTATAATTGCCTATTTTTATTCTGGTAGATTGTTATTTTTATTTCTGTTGACTTCTCTTACGGTCATAAATCTCTTAACGTTAAGTGTGTGTGTGCTTAAGATCCCCAGCTTTCACATCACGTAAACCCATTTTATACAAATCATATATAATGACATGTATTTACATGAATAAAAATCACTTTTATTGTTGTTACTCCCTGAATGCCCTAATTTAAAATATATTGACAACCTTTTCTAATTGTTTATTTGTTATGTTCAGCCTGTGTGCTGGATGCTTTGCTTTTCCACAATAAGTAGCATATATTTGCCCAGGAAAATACTTCCATCACGTACAGTACTTTCCAGACGTGTCTTTTGAATGCTGTGTCATTATGTCATCTGTTGTAATGCTGAAGACAGATATGTGGATTGTTGTAGGTCACTGATAATCTGATAAAGATCAAAATGACGCAAGTTATGTATCGTTGAAAAATGTTTAATGAAAACTTGTTGGTCATTTGGGATACGTAGGTGTATACATGATGATAATGTTTTGTCAGCCGTCATGGAATATGGTATGAAGATGTGGAATGTGTTAATATGGCTCAGGTTAAAGTACAGTAGAAGTTGTTTTGAACACCATAAAGAAGCAGTTACAAATGGAAGGATGTGTCTTGACTGGCCAAGTATCTGTTGGCTTTTAAACTAAGATCTGAAGTTACATGGGTTTGAACGGAATATCCTTTGTGACGTGTTTCAATTCCAAAAAGTTTATTGGTAGCAAAGAAGATATTTCAGTGAATATAATACAGATGTGCTTACTGAATGACCATGTAATTCAAGTTCCTGTCTTTTTGTTTACTTCTCTTTTTTTTTAGTGTTACTAGTCCATTTTTTCTCTTGACAATCATTTATGTGGAAGGGGATATCAGGGTAAAATTCTTTCACAATATACGGTTATTTCAAACGTACCTTTTAAGTTAAAGTAGGATGGTTATAGCATATTATGGTCATATAATACAATACCAGAATAATTCAATTGAAACCTAAAATTCATTTTTGTAAAATGGTGTTGTAATCCAGAAGAGGTGGCCTAACATGCTTGTGAGAAATGTGATTGGGTAGGTTATAGTGAAATAAACATTTTACAGATTGAAACTAGCAGCACATACAGGAAGTAAAGGAATTGGCCCATATGGTCAAGGCTTTGCTCTGATGATGCAAGCAGTAAGGACCTTCGAAAAGTCATTTTCTACCAGCCTACACAATGTCTCAAAAGACAATAATCAGATTTGTAAAATGCTTTGCTGTGTTTGCGAATTTTTGGAGGTGTTGGTTACGTTGGATGGTAGTTACCATCGTTACTGAATGAGCTCTCGGCACTGGATGCTGAGTTGGATTATTACCAACTGTTATCACCGGACCGCATGTATAATGTAGTTGCCCGCTAACATTAATTTACCTATCGTTATGTTGGTGAACCTGTCAATAGTGAGCATTGAGATGAGCCTCAGGTGAATTTTCCAACATATTCCATTCGTGAGGGCTATATTTGTTGTTAGTATTGTAGTGTTGGTATTACACTTTGAGGAGTATGTTTTGCTAGTGGGTGTGTTTACTTCATGGTATACTGTTAATATTGCCTGTGTTTAAATTGTTAATAAATTTAGCTACAAACTAGATTTAAACAGTGCTAATTGAATGTTAACAGTTTCTTAGTGATAAGAGTCTTGCCGAATTAAAATGTAAAATATATGTAGCGTAATAGGCAAAGAAGGTTTCTTGCCTTGTGTGAAATTTAGACGAATGTAACAGTTAACGTGTTTCATTTTAACAGGAATTATAAAATATGTCCTGCTGTAATAGTGACTCCGATACTGCTGCTAGAAACGAAGGGAATACAACTCGGGGTTGTACTGACATATTATGGCTGTGCATCTTTATTTTGTTTTGGTTTGTTATGGTAAGTACATGACTGTAAAAAGACAAGCTTAATGGAGAATAAGTGCTTTTAAAGTAAATTTCTTTCTGTAGTAGTTCTTGACGATGAAGATGATCACTAATTATTGGTGGGTCACCATGTTTTGCATTTACTGCCAGATTCACCAAGAGTTCTAATCAGTTTTATTTTATTTACATAGTCTGTTTGAAAACAAGGTGGAATAATGATGAGGTTTCATAATATGTACTCATAAAATATTATTAGGGTAAATCAAGGAGGATGAGAGGACGGCATAAAGCATTATGCATGGGAGAGGTAATTAATTTTAATCTGAAAACCTAAATGGAAGTGACCACTTGGGAGACCTGAGTTTAGGTGGGAGGTCTGTGTTAAAATAGATCTTAAAGAAATAAGATCTGAAGGTGTGTACTGGATTAATCTGCCTCAGGATATGGACCAGGGGATGAGTTCTTGTGTACTTAGGGGTTCTATAGCTGTGGGGAACTTGTTGAACCATTAAGCATCTATTGGCTTCTGAAGAAGTTTTCAGTAGTGTCAGGGTACAGAATAAAGGATGTTGTGCTGACATTTCACAGACAATAAAGAGATTTGAGAATTAATTTTCCCATGGCAGTGAAGACATTAGTAGCGGTCATCTGTGTTGTAACAGCATTACAACTCAGAAGACCGATATCAACAGTAAAGAGATTTGTGTGACATGCAAGCTTGCTTAGGCTACAGTGCTATCTGAACATGGAAACATTTGTATTGCCACGAAGAATTTAAGTGAATAATTTAATTTTGGTATGTTTTTGTTTTCGATGAATACCTACCTAAATTAAATTTTGTTTTCAGATTTATATTGCAGCTTTTGCTTATGTGTATGGAGACCCTTTAAAACTTATCAATGGTTATGACAGTTTTGGTAATACTTGCGGTGTTCCAAACAACGAGAAGATGGGTGGTCTCGAATTATCAGGACTTGATACCAGTGATAAACGGTGAGTTTGATTTCTACGCGTTTCGTGCGTCACACTTGTCCTCTCATTGTGGGTATCTTTTAACACCTGTAAACTGAAAGTTGCAAACCTAATGCGGCGTTCTTGTGTTCCAGGTACTTATTTTATATGGATGTTAAAGATATTCAAAACTCACTGAAGATTTGTGTTAAACAGTGTCCTGATCATAATTTGGTAAATTTTGCAAATGTTCAGGAATTTTATGAGAGAACTGGGTCACTTCTGTGCACGTAAGTCCTTACTCCATTTTTTTATTTCTAAAAGTCATTTTGATATCGGGCAATATGATGAATTTCTTAAGCACATAATCTGGTGACTGACTCATGGAGATATAACTGTGATCTTAATTAGATTTTTCTTTTCTTATGTACACTCTATACATTTCAAATGAAAGTTAAATTCTGTAGTTGTTTTCTTTTGAGAAAATTGTAATTGATGTATGGGGTTTAGCTCAATCATGATATTCACTTTCCAGCATGAGACATATGTAAAAGTTTCTCTCCTTCTCTTTGCCACATGTTTAACTTGAAGATGGCATCTGTAATGTTTGTCAAAATGCTGGAATAGCTTCACCGTACCATGTTTCTAAACCCTGAAAGCCAAGGATGTACAATAGATCTAACCACAAGGACCAATGAACAAAAATCTGTATAGAATTCAATTTGAGCTTTGTGTAGAGGTTATGTTAGACTGATTTTATATGTGTTTAAATATACCTGATACATATTCAATCTGTATAGAATTCAATTTGAGCTTTGTTTAGAGGTTATGTTAGACTAATTTTATATGTGGTTAAATATACCTGATACATATTCACTAGTTCTGAGGTGGAACTTGAACTGATAGACATGACCTTGAAAATAATGCATTATTTTTTGTGCAAGAATACATTAAAAATTATAAACATTTATGCTTTTTGCGCATGTTGAGTTTTAAAGATGACATCAAGAGATGAAATATAACTACAGTATTGGGTTCTGTCAGTTTAACAAAAACTGGTTAATATATAGCTGACAGACAGTTTCCTTCGTGAACACTGAAAGCGTTAACAGTTCACTTAATTTCTTTTTGAAATATTTTGTTCTTTTGTCTTAGTTATGGCTTTAACTTGAATAGTCAAGAATGGCAGCAGAACAGTAAAAGTGCAGTACTTCAGACAAAGTTCGGACCTTGTCCGCCCACACCAATTTATGACAGGTAAACTAGATAATTTTTATTCTAATTATATTGAAAATTTACGGAGTTAACAGTGCACATATACACGAAACAAAAGATTTGCGTAGAGTTCTTTTATCTTCTAAAGTGATTACTTGACTAGTCTGATTAATATGCACAAGCATGTTAGAAAAATTCTTGCTACTACGTATACTGTTAAACATCTTTTATCTTACTGCAAAGTAAAGTTGTCCCATTTCACACCATGGAGACACTTTTGGGAAGAGGTGGTATAGCTCCTACTCATTCTTCATGACAGTACCTCCACCCTCCAGCCAAGCTTTACCCCAGGAGAAGGACCCTGGTTCCCGGTGGATAGGAGGCTGGGTGGGCCCCACTGTTTGGTCTGTATGTAGTGACTATAAGAAAAATCCTTTACCAAGGCACAATACTGACTGAGGTACCCTGGTTCATTTTATTTTCTGAAAACTTTAAGATCAAAATTTACAATACTGTAATTTTTCCTCTTGTTTTGTATGGGTGTGAAACATGATCTATTACCTGATGAGAACATAAATATACCTGCACCTTGTCGTGGCGGTGGGGCTCGTGTACCTCAGTGACCCCAAGAGCTATGATGGTGGTAGCATAGCTACTGGTAGGGCTTCCCTAGCCAGATTGGTCGAGGGGGAGAGGTCAGACTAAGACAGGTGCCCGGGTCCTCCAGGTTGGGGGTTGGTCGCAAGGCTAACAACCTTGCGCCGTAAAAAAGGAAGATGTTTCGAAACCTCGATCAAAGCCTCGGACAGACGGACCTAACAGAAGGACCGAATGGAAGAGGAGAATTGAGGAGGCCATGGACTGAATACGAGCCGGAGAGCCGTAGAAGAAGAACATAAATCAGGGTGTCTGAGAACTAAGTGTTGAGGAGAGTATTTATTCCAAAGAATTTCTGAAATAAGTCATTTTTACAGTGTTCCAGTGCTGAATCGATGCGTACCTCGACCAGTAAAGGAATTGGTCTTTTCCGTGCTGAATAATTGGGATACAGTCGAACAAGTGCTGGGTGACTTGTATGCGACATGGAGAGAAATATTGGGACTCACATTCCTTGCATTTGGTAAGTTCTGCTTCTTTGGTATTGATAATATTTTATGGTTCTGGTGGTACCACTGTGTGACATGGCAGAATATTTTTAAACTAGGGATAGGGACTTGCATCGATTGCTGTGAATAGGTAATGAACCTTCAGGTTTCATGAAAGGTAGGGAACTTATTGAACAGTTTAGTCACGTTAGTTTATTAAGAGGGACTCTGCTCTGTTAAGTTCGTTAAATGACCTTTGCTTCGAGGTGTTTTATTGTTTTGTGTTACAGTTTTGTCTATAATAGTAATTGCCGTTCTTCATCTACTTGCATCTTTTGTGGCGTGGATATTCATGATAATTGTCAGCATCACAGCAGTTGGTGAGTAAAAAGGATATCTTGGTGCTTTTAATGTTCTGAAGGATAATAAGGATCCTCTTCCAGGACGAGATTAAAACTTGAACATTTGTTCATCATTTTCATAGTTGTTTTGCGTGATTTTTTGACAGTGCTCATGAAAGGAATGCGTGCGGGGCTGGCCATGTGTGTCTGTCTGTCCACATGATTCAGATTGAGAACTGCTGGATGGATTTTGATTAAATTTAGTGTGTACAGTATGCCATTGGAGTCTACCCTAAAAACTTTTTTTTTTAAGTTTTTGACTGCCATGAAAACTTTAAATCTCTCATTTTAAATTTCATCTGGTGACTTTTAACAACCACGCGTTTCCTTAAGACCAATTAAATGAGAAAGACAAAATAAGTAAACCGGAAAATGGACGTGAAGAAACTGTCTTCTTAGTGAAATTTTAGGTTATAACAGCAGTGAGTGTGTAGATGGCTGTCTTCTGGGTTGTTGCACCATGTAGTCTGGTAGACATTTATTGATGTTTCACAGTTGCTTCCTTCCTCCTTCATCAGGGTGATGACATGGCGCCACAAACCTGAAGACATCTTAAGTGTATTTTTAATTTTAATTTTTAAGTCACGTGTCTTTGTCATGATTCTCTACTGAATTTTGCTTTAAGTGAGGCTGATTTTTAGTTGGCACAGGAGTGTTGTGGTGGACATACGCAGATTTAAAGCGTCAGTTGGACAGTACACCAGAAAGCCAAATGCTGAGGGAGTCGGTTAAGAACGAGAGTGCCTTCCTGGTCTATTCTATTGTGGCGACGATCATCACGGTAAATTGATTTGTTTTGAACGTGCGTAGGTAATTTTTTTTGTGCCGAATTATTGTATGTGCTTGTATAATTGTCGGCATCAAGAAATGTCTCTGCTCATTATGGTAGCCATGTAATCTAAGGCGTGGATCTTGCCTTGTCACGTGCTGGGATTGTGGGTTCGAATCCCTCTCAAGGCATGGATGTATGATGTGGATTCATAGTTGCGCAAGTTAATTCTGAATTGGAACTGGCCGCAGGGTTAAGATTATAGTAATTGAACTCTAAGTGAGAAAAAGTATTTATATGTTGAACATGGGTATTCCACTGAAATCTGTACGTTCAATACTACATTTGAAATTTGAAGTATCGTTTACAATAAAGTTTGAGAATTGAGCGTGTTCACATATTTCATGGCTTTGGGATGTGGTTCAGGTATCTGTGGTGTTATTTTATATTTATAGTGTAAATATAAATTCAATTCCCGGTGGTGCCCGAATTTATAACTTGTATTGGGCAAGGCCGTGGTCTAGGCAACACGGAGTTTTCCTCCGTGGCATCCCAACAATTACTCCATTCACACACAGAAGAAGGCAATGGCAAACCAGTTCTGGATCATCTGCCAAGAACGTATATGAACAGGTCCCAGTCCGAGAAAAGGATGGAAGGATCCTGTTCATATGGACCTGTCGTCAGACACAACACTAAATAATAAATAATTGTAAATAAACATGTTTTCATTTGCCAATAGTACATTAGTAGTACTTCTAGTTGTATGTGAAGGCTGTTTTTTGTATGGTACAATGTGCGGTAAACTCGAAAGCTACTGCAGTTTTATCCATCCATGAATTAAAAATGATAGGTAAATCCAGTGGCCATTATAATTTATCGTGTGTTGATATATTGCTTGCGAAGCTTTGTTTCATATGTTTCTATCTCTACTACAGATTATAATCCTGTTGCTGGTGATAGCTGTGCGTAAGAGTATCAGCTCGATGGCTCGTGTGTTTGAAGAGTCTGCACAGTGTCTGGCAGCATTGCCAGCTCTTTTCCTTCAACCGTTCATAACATTTATAGCGCTCATGGTTTTTTTTGCCTTCTGGGTATCTGTGATTATCTGTTTGGCAACTTCAAGTAAGTGCTCGCCTTAATACGATTGTAGATAAAAAGATAAATTTTTTGTAATTTTTGGTTTTATGTTTGTTATCCTACTTAAGATCTTTTTGAGGATATTAAAATTTAATATTTAATGATTTTTGTATTTTGACTCTTGTTTTGTTTATCACTTCTGTTGTCATTGCTTGTCAAGTAAATCTATCCTCGATACGCAGATTAATAAGATTTCCTGACAAGCTGAACTTTAGTGCTAATCGGTGGAAACTCGTGATTTTTACGATTTGAGGTTCTCACGGCCGTGAGTATGAAGCTGACTTTCTCTTCTGGGTTGTAGCACCGTATAGTCTGGTAGAAGTTTATCGATGTTTCGGAGGTCCTTGCTGCCTCCATCATCACTACAACATTTTTGTAAGTCAGTGAGTGTAACGCGTGATGTACTTTTCAGATTACCCCGGATCAGAGTTCTTACATCCTTTAGTGGATCCGTCACTTATTCCAGACATCAGCCATTCGCAGTCCGCATCTTCAGCATTCAAATTGTCTGTCTCATTGAGTAACATCTCTCTGTCTGGACTCAAACGTAAGTAAGGTTCGGGGAAGATTTGTTACACCTCTGTTTAGTGTGTTATGTTGGCGGAACTGAAGATTTGGAAATTTGGTAATTTTTAGTAGCACACATAGGGGAGATGAGGAAGTCCAAGAGGAAGAGACCATCTGGAATACCTAGGATAATATTAAAATTGATTTAAGAAAAATTTGGATGGAGGGTGTGGATCTTTTAGTTCTGGTTCAGGATAGGGAGCAGTTGCGGGCTCTTGCGGACAATGTAATGAACCTTCAGGCTGTGTAAATGGTGGGTAATTTCTTGATTAATAGAGTTGTACTGTTAGCTTCTCAAAATAAATTTACCTCTGTGTAGTGTAGAAGACCTAGAAAGAGCTACTAGGATACAATTAGAGAAATAGGACAGGCAAAGGGGAAAAGTTTAACGCAGATGAAATTCTTAGCAAGGGATAGGAAGGAATGGAGGAGGTGGACCGAGCAATCAACCCCGACGCTATAAATGCCAAAATTGGAGATGAGAAAGAAGATGAAGATTCAGAATTTATGAACTGTAACTGATAACTTTTAGGATGATTTAAAAGAAGAGTTGACCAGTCTCAAAAAAGAATTTGTAAAACAGAGAATTCAGATCAGAAATGACATATTTTGCTGGAACAAGGGCATTTAAATGGTAAGGAAATGAATGGGATTGAAAAAAGACTATAAATTATGGGAAAGTGTACCTTGTGGGAACATGAACTTTCTGCTTTTTAGGATTCACATTCTTTGAGATGGAACCGTCGTGGGTTCGGTACATGTGGTGGCTCTACCTGATCGGTTTGGTGTGGACTTCAGAGTTTATCCTGTCCTGCCAACAGATGGTGATAGCTGGGGCAGTAGCTCATTGGATGTTTGCCAAGTGAGTTCCAGCACATGTTCGTCTCTCTGAATTACTTACATTTGCAAGGATTTGAGAATTTCTCTCGCCTTGAGGTTAATGTTTTGATTTGAGTTGGTCGGTACATTTTAGAGCTGCACATCTTTACGTCTTACCACGGAAACCTTTTTAACTTTACATTAGATGCCCCGAAATGAAATTGATGTTCTTCGATGGCAAGACGTGTTTGTGCATTAAAAATTTAGCACCATTGAAACAAATGTTTAAAATTCTAACTTTCCATTTAAGATTGTGTATATTTTGTGCTTTAAAGATAATTAAATCAGCTAAAAATATGTGTTTTTGAGTTTTCATATCTTGAGGCAAGAGTTCATCAGTAATTTTAATTATGTTAATTTCATATTTTCTTTTGTTTTGTCAGTCGAAACAAGGAAAGCGGTTCTGTGATGTCTTCAGTGGGTAAGCTGATATGCTATCACTTGGGTTCCGTGGCTAAGGGCTCGTTCCTTATTACGATCTTCAAACTTCCAAGGCTGGTACTAAGCTACATAGACAGAAAGTAGGTACAGCGTAATAGGTGTGATTTATTTCATTAATAACTCCAGTGTCAAGGTACCAGTCATCTTGGCCAAGTGTGCAACACCTTTTTTTCTATGTAGGAGGATACAGGTTCATATCTCGGCCGGAGACCGACTATTCCGATTGCAGGTTTTAGTGGTTTTTCTTAGTCACTCCAGCCATGATGACTTCCTTCCAATTCTTTGTTCGGTGTTCTTCACATTGTAGCATGAGCGAAGAACACCTTAGGGACTCGTCCATGTATGTATGTCACGGTTTCCATAGTGGTTAGGCAACCTGTATGACGGGGGTCATTGTCCTATTGTTATTCCTTTGCCTTACCTTCATCAGGTTGTACACCCTTTTTCACTTTACCATCTCAGATTAGATCCATATTGGAGGACTGGGTCGTCTCCTAAGGGGTTAGGCCACTTCTGGGGGACTAACGCCACTTTGGGGCACCCCCAGTTAATGCTCCAAAGCATTTATCTGTGGCTTGTGTAACCATAATGTCGGTAGCTCATACCAAGAGGTGGATGATGATTCATGAATTGGTAGGGGTATGTAAGGAAGCTGCACGGCTTAATTTGAGGTACGATCCCAGTATTTGCCTCGAAGGACTGAGAAAAATCACCAAAATCCTTTGTCAGGATAACCAATCTCTGAGTTAAGGTTTGAACCAAGGACGTCCCAGATATGAAGCTGAGTGCTAACCATTTTGGCTCTGGCCCTCGGTATGTGCAGGATCGTGTAGTTCTGCTGTGGGAAAGTTTGATTTTCTGAAAGTATTACTCTGTGTGTTCTTATAATAAATAGTATATTAAGTTGAAAATGCGCAGTATATCGTAGGATTACCCGGAATGGCAACTCTTGAATTTAATGTGATATGTGTATTGGATTAGGAAATGAAATATATCGGTTAACTTCGATGTTTTGGAAAAACTGTGATTTATTTTGGTTGAATTTTGAACACTCGAAAGACCTGTCACGTTATTTAAACTAAATAAATTAAACCTATAGTGAAATTTATGTGTATGTATGGAAAGACATGTCTGATGCATTTTTTAAATTTTTGTTGGCAAAATGAATAATTTGTTACCTTTTATTTTAAAGCTGTAATAGAAATTTAAGAAGTAGCTGAAGTTTTTTAACTCTGGTTTGTGCTTTGTTTTTTGATGTAATTATATTGGCAAGTGCATGGTGCTAATATTTTGCAGACTGAGGAAACACAAGGCTGCAGGTTCGGAGTGCGCTTCGTGCGGCTTGAGAACGTGCATTTGCTGCTTGTACTGCCTGGAGAATTTTATTAAATTCATTAACCACAATGCATATACTGTAATAGCAATGGAGGGGTACAGTTTCTGCACGTCTGCCAAGATTGTAAGTGACAGTAATGAAAGTAAACAGAAATATAAAAATATATTTTTATTATGAGTTGAAATGTTATGAACTACTCTGTTAGTTTAACACGACTCATAACACAGGTCATTAGTACAAGATTCAACACTTACGAGACAAACGTGAAGATCAAAAAATAAATAAATAAGTGAGGAGAATTCAATGTGATTTTCTCTTCCCTTTCTTTCCAAAAACTGATAATTCATTATAATATTTTTGAATGCATCTAAACTTTCTTTATTCCTTTTATTTTATTTTTATTTTGATACGCATATGCATTGGCATGTATTGAGATAAATTCTCGCCAAGGAACCAGAATGTTTTTTACTTTTATTTTTGCAATTTAATAAGACTGTGTCTCCATGGGACTGTAGCTTCTTTTGGGCTCATCATTCACCCCCCCCCCAAAAAAAAAAAAAAAAATTATACGTGTGTAAATATTAAGCATTGGTGGGATGATATTGGCCTTGGGAATCCGAACGACTCGGAGAAAAGCCACTTTTTCTACTATAAATCGTGAGTTGACTGATGTGGAACCAAACCCAGACCTCTGAACATTCCCGACACTCCCATATTTTAATCGGCATCAATAATCTCGTTGTGATTCTGTTTTCTTGTTTTGTTCTAGGCATTTAATACTTTGGTCAGTAATGCGCTGGATTTGGCAGTTTTGAACAGTGTCGGCGACTTCATCTTGTTTTTGGGAAAGTGTTTCGTTACGGCAGCCACTGGCTCTATTGGATTGGTTATTATGAAACAAAACCCTCATTTGCATTTTTATGCAGTTCCGACCCTCATTGTGTGTATATTTGCGTACTTCATAGCGCATTCGGTGCTTACGCTGTATGAGGTAAGGAAATGTGTGTCATTTGTAATTTTAATGGCTTTTAAGTGGTTTTCTTTACAAATATTATAATAATAAAATCAGGGAATATGAGATTGGTAGGATATGTAGCACATATGGGAAAATAAGAAGTGCATATAAAATTGTAGTTGGAAAATTTGAAGTGGAGTGACCACTTGGAAGACACAGGTATAAGCAGAAACATCATATGAAAGTGAATGTAATAGAAATTTTGTGTTAGGTTAGGTTGACTCAGAATGCAGATGAATTCATTAGAACTCTGCATTGAACCTTGGAAATTTACTGACCAGCTGAATAACTGTTAACTTCTCAGAAATTTTCTCTAGTTAATTGGTTAATGAGGAATCACATTTCATTCATTTATGCTGGCAAAACAACAGGTAAAATTATACTTCTGCATATTTTAATCTTTGGGTTTTTAGATGGGGCACAAGAAGGTAAATGATTCTGTACTGATCAGTAACGGACCTTTCTCATATTTACGAGTAGTAGAATCTGTCTTGTATTGTTTTCGTTTAGCATCGCTAGTGAATTTCGGGGGCTTTCGTCTATCCTTAACTTTAGATTTTAAAAACGGGAAACTGGAAAAAAAAAACTTTTAAATACAAGATTTCGGATTCTCACATCATTGAGTGCGAAGATGGCTGTCTTATGGCTTATTGCACTGTGTAATGTGGTTGAATTGTATTGACATTGCCTCCATCATGAGGTCACTGAGTTACCCTGATGATGAAGGCAGCAAGTACATCTGAAATTTCAGTAAACTAGTACCAGACTACACGTTGCAACATCCCGCAGGACAGCGATCTTCGACGTTTGAAGATACTTTTGGATTGAGGCAAGAACTGGTCAATAAGCAGCCTATCTTCATGACTTCTAAATGATGATGATGATAATTTGTTGTTGTAATTTTCAGATTGTGATAGACACTATGTTCCTATGCATGTGCGAAGGAAAAAAGCTGTATGGCAATGAATGGGGTGAACCGTCTGGCAAAATGAAAGAAACAAATGGCGATAGTAGCAACGAATTGGAGCCTATGAATAGTATGAGATAAGTTATCATTCTGGAATGCTGTCGTAATTATTTTATGATAGACGGTTACAATTTTACATCCTAGGGAATGAATTCTGTGATATAGATGGCAGTTGCGTTGATACTGAGGTGATATAAATTTTATGGTTGGTGCTGCTTTTGGTAAAGTGAGGTAAGTAACTTTCAAACGGGAACATCCGTCACGCCGTGCATCACTTAATTGCCTTCAAGAATTTCATGTGTTTTATGTACTGACACGTCTTACACTCTTCTTCCTGCATTTATTATTATTTCCAATTATTCCTTTAGATTTCATACCTTCACATTTAACCTTTATCATATAGGAATATGGATTTTAAACAGGGCTGCCAGGCAGAGTTACTAGTTTAGCAGTACGCACGCTACTGTGACATGGCCGACCAGACCACACACGTTACGACGCAGCTGGTAAAGTTTATTGAAGTATTCTTCAGATTTGAACTCGTGATAATATATCGGGGCTTGCATCACAGCGGTTTGGCGTGTCTTGTAGAAGGAACTGTCATTTACAATTTACTTACCAATATAACAAAATGAAAAGCCCTACATAGAATTCTGTAGCTAAGTGATACATTTTTATTCCTTAAGTTGTATCGGCCATGTTTCACACCTTACACGTGGTATGTAGGTTTGATCGTCAGTGGTGGTATCCTAATGTTACGCATGTGGCTGTGTGTCATGTTAAGATACCGCTACTGTTAAACCTCTCCGAGAGTTATTCTTTAGTTTGTAGCCCCTTAGCACATACCTTATTCCTGTGTGATAAAGATTAGTAAATTCTTCCCCGTCTAAAAACAGCCAGAATATATTTAAGACTGAACTTTTATATCATCTTCAACTTCTAATGAATTTTTAATTCCTGTATTATATTTACAAATATTACTGTATATTATTAATCTAGCACTTGATTGGAAGTAGTGCATGGAATAATATCTTTTTTTCAACCAGGTAACAGGCAACATTTTCAGTGCCTTATATGAATTTTATTGCAGTAGCTTATAAAAGGTGTTAGTGTGCGTTTCATTGCATGGGCTGCTTAGTGTTGCAGTGAGCAGTTCTGAAACTGCGATGCGTCAAAATACACCCGCTAAGTACCTGTAGTGATTTTTTTTATAAATATTTGATTTGTCATATTTAACTTTGATTCACATAAAGTGCAGACATGTTAGTGTATATAATGTTATTTTATATTCTGCCTATTATTGTTTTAATATTAGTATTTGGAGTGTGAGATGGGGATTTGATGTATGGAATTGAATGGAGTTAGAATTATAAACTGAAGCAGAAATGTCCTGTGCTGTTTCGTGCTTGAATGTCGTGACTTTCTACAAAGAAATATATGAAATTTTATACAAAACATTTTTCCACTCCAGCCATTGAATTGTACATTTCAAATTATATATTTTTTTAGATTTATATTTTAAATTTTTGTCTTCAGAGGAAGATCCATAAGTTAGCTGTTATTTGAACTATTTTTTGTGAAATGTTTTTTATTGTTGTTACTAATACAAAAGAATAATATAGTATTACAAATGTTTGTGAATTTGTGAACTGTCTTGTGGGGTATGCTGTAAGCTTCAGTGTAAGGCAGAATCAGTCCTGATGTAGGGAGCAGTCTGCTTTAAATGATCTCATTTTGTCTACTTTTGTAAAATATTTTATTCTGACTTTTTAGTTATCAGTTTAGATGCATCAAGCTTTGAATATACTGAAATAAGCTGCAGTTGGAGTTTGGAGTAATACACTAATAGGTACTTGTTTATACGTCAGTCTTGTATTTGTTATGATGTAAACTGGCATCTGATACATAATCACCCAGCTGTAATTCAACCATTCCAGTTGCATGCATTATGCATTTTGTTATTGTGCCATCATGTAATTCATATAATACCAGGGTGTTTATCACAACTGTACAGTGCTGGTTATGATTAAATAAAATTAGGGGTTAAAAATATTACATATCTCCATCTAGGTTTACTGTGTAGCTGTGCAGAAAATTTTGCTTAAGGTGAGTAGAAAATATTTAAACAGGTAGACATACAAATTTTTAATAATGTATTAAGTGCAGCTGAATGTAAAATAGCTTGGACATGACAGAGAAATGTAAATTTGCACAGATTAATAGAGTACCAGTAAAAATTTTGGTTCTTGCATAAATTTTATTTTACATCTTGTTTCATAGTTATCTTGATTGAAGGATAAGATGATTGTTATTTCTGTATTTGGTACTACCTATATAACTTTTTTTGGTTTCCTGTCCCCCCTTTTAAGTTAACAGAAACACACATAATAATAGGTTATTAAAAATGGCCATGAGTCTATATTTTAAATTTTACTGCCAACTAATGGGAATTGCTGATTTAGTTGTAATTAGTTTCATTGTTGTAGCCATAACAATAGAACTAATTGAAAACAACAGGGTACCAAAACAGGTTATAACATGAAGGGGAAATAAATGTTAAGAAGACTACTGAAGAGGTGACATGCAATTGTAATGTACCACATTACTTAATAGCTGATGGGATGATGACAGGAGCACTATTAGAAATTCAGACTGTGCTAGTGATATAAATATAGGAAGGCCTTCTTTCCACCTAAATAAAGACTTTTTCAAAAGCAAAGTTACATAAGGTTTTCCAAATTGATTTCGTTTTAAGATTTGCTAAATTTGTGTGCTTTCAGGTGTAGCAATCATTGCAAAGGGATAATTTTCGGGTGTCGGTAGGAAATTGTATTTTGCGCTCTGTGAGTGTGATTTACATGTCAACCACCAGGGAGTTATTCGAAGTCCAATATGGTAGATGTGGAGTGAGTTTTGTGTGAAGAGTTTTATTTACCGCCGACAGTGGCAGTGAATGTTAAATAATTGACGGTTGATAGGTAATATATTCCATTAAGTTTTCTCTGTCTGTTAATTTGTTTATTCCGCATGTAATTTCAAAGTGATATCCCTGCTTGAGCGCCGCGCCCCCGTTAGCCGCCATCTGCCAACATTTTTGGCAATACCATTGTACTGGAAAGCATTACAACGAAGTCCGATACGGCGCCATGCTATTTTGTTAACTTAGGTTATGGGGGCAACTTCCTAGAATATTCATTTGTAAAATATACTAACTGTCTTAACAAATAAAACGTACGTAGGTAATCTTTCGACAGAAGGAGTAGCATTCAGTAAGAAAACATTAAATGTTCCCGTGGAACAGTTGCAGAGTCACCCTACAATTTTGGCCGTTTCAAACTCACTTCGGCTTGAATGCGGTCTCCAGACTGGACGCTGAGTTAAGGTGTTTGTAATCAGTCAGTTTCGTTTGACATGGGTAAAAGGGCAGTGTTAAGTGTTGGTGAAAAGAAAGATATATGTGCCTACAAAGAAAGATATCCATGTGCAAGTCAGCAAAATATTGCCAACCATTTCTCTCGTTTATGGGGTAAACCCCTCAGTAGGCGCTGTGTTGGAGATATTCTCAGTGAAAGAGAGAAATGGGAGAATGAAAGATGTGAAAATATGAAACGGTTGAAGGGCGCAAAACATGAAGACCTTGAGGATGCATTAATTATTTGGATAGGGCAAGTGAACGCGAGAAATGGGACAACAACTGATGGAGTCATTAAGGAACAAGCAAAAGTAATTGGACAGCAGATGGGTGTGACAAATTTTGTATACAGCAGCGGGTGGTTGCATCGATTCAAGCGACGACATGGACTAAGTCAGCTTAAAAAGCCTGGAGAAACAGCAAAGATAAATGAGGAAGTGGTTGAAGCAGGTCGACAGAGGCTTTATGATATTGTTAAAGAATATGATCCTAAAGACATCTACAGCATGGATGAGAGTGCTCTGTTTTACCGAATGCAACCAGACAAGACCATTTCAGATGGACCTGCAAAGGGGTGCAAGAAGGCAAAAGACAGGCTCACCCTTGCATTATGTACAAATGCAGATGGGAGCGACAAGAGAACTGTAACTGTGATAGGAAAATATGCAAACCCACGATGTTTTAAGAATTTCAACCCGTCAATTTATGTAAATTATAGACATAATCCAAAAGCCTGGATGACTACTGTAGAATTTGGTGAGTGGATTAAAGACTTTAATAAGGATATGAAAAAGAAGTTGCGCAATGTGCTGTTGCTTGTGGACAATGCTCCTTGTCATAAACCCACAAATCTCAGCCATGTAAGACTTGAATTTTTGCCTCGTAACTGTTCTGGCTCTCTACAGCCTCTAAATTCTGGCATTGCCAAGAGTTTCAAAGCACATTACAGGTGTCACCAAGTGAGGAAGATTGTGGGGAGTATCAACAATGGCTCTTTGATTCATTTGTCACTGAAAGATGCGCTTTATTTAATAAAACTTGCGTGGGATGAAGTTTCATCAGTAACAGTCAGCAACTGCTGGGTACACTCTGGACTTATCAGAGGTGTGCACCGTGATCAGCAAGACGTTCACCCAGTTGAAGATTTACAGATGACTATAGAAGATCTTCCAGTAGCTGTAACAAGAATACAGTTGACTGCAGAAGAATTTCTAGAAGTGGATGCTGAAGAACCAGTGTTTTCAGAAATGACTTCTGAAGAAATCGTGCACTTGGCAAGGAATGATTCGGTTATAACCGACAGTGAGAGTGAAGATAATGATCTAGGAAATGGTGAAAAGGTGACTTCAAAGCAGGCTCAAATTTGTATTGAAAAAATTCGCAAGTACTTTGAACAGAACTCGGTCAATAATGGCATAATTCAGCACATTGTTGCACTGGACCTTGCCATTGGTAAAATTAACAAGAAAAGGGAGGTTCAAACAAAAATTGGTGGATCTTTTCTACCAAAGAAAATGAGATTATAGTAAAAATGAACACTGTATACTATGGTGTATAATCCACAGAGCTGGTGTAGCTTACTGAGTCTGACCATGAACTGAATTACTAGGGTTCAGTCTCTGGAAGAGGAAAAGGATTTTCTTATAGCCTCTATGACCAATAACCTAAGAATCGAACAAAATATCTTTATTTTTCAGCAAAACTTGAAGTAAAACAATATGAAAAATAAAAAAAGGAAAATCTTATTTAGTACAAAACATGACAAGTTTCACATCAGTAAGCAGGTAGAATTGGTGGACAAGTGCAGACAAGGTGTTTATCTCCGTATATATCATCAATTCTTCCGACACTCGGCCACACTTTTGTCTCAGGATGAACAAATGGCTAGAACAGAGAAAGAACCAAATCTCATTAAAATTAAAGGAAGTGTTATGCCTAAGATATTTTGTTGTCATGGTTGTGGGATGCTGGATGTTTACAGCATGAAATACTTGAATCTTAAAACAGTTTTGACGTTAAAATATTTATAGAGTCAGTTTAATTGCACGTTTAACATTTAGCGGTGTCCGTGGTGATCGAGGTTTTAATACTGTGTGAACTTGTAGAGAACCCTGAGGACTGAGACAGTTTTTTCGTCTGAGACGTTGGTAATCATCTACAGGTCTGCATTGGGTCACAACCTGGTAGACCACCATCTGCATCTTTACCACCATAACCTAAAATTTCACAAAGAAAATGTATCTTCATGATCTGATATAAGATACTTACAGCTGGAAATGCAGCCTGTTCCCTTGTGTACGGTCGGTTCCAGTCATTTGAGATAACCCGTGCTTGCGTGTGAGGAGCCATTGTTAGTGGATTGGTGCGAATGTCCATTCTCCCCTCTTCTATTTCATTTATTTCTTGTCTGATGTCTAAAAAATATCAGTGCGATTAATTGCGATTGCCATCCGTTGGTTGACCGTGAAGTATGAATGAGTGAGGTTTTTTGTAGTCAGTTTGTTACTTACAAATTAAGGCATCGCAGAACCTGTCCAGTTCCTGTTTGTCTTCGGACTCGGTTGGCTCGATCATCAGAGTTCCAGAAACAGGCCACGACATTGTAGGTGCATGAAAACCTGAATAACATGTCATATAAACTTTCGGAACCAGGTGGTGTGTTCGTAATTTGCAGGGCTATTCAAAGTCCTGTGATCAGACTAAGGACGTTGTCCTGAGATACAGTCGGAAGCCTCTGAAGACATGCCTCGATTGTACTTCAAGTTGTGGCCACTTACATTCAACATTCTTTCCATTTCATTACTAATTAATCATCTTACCACATGAGCTAATGCATCGACAGTGTCATTAAGTAAATCAAGAAGTAAACAAATCATAATTAGAGTTAATAGTCTTCAAACGTTATTGATACATAATGTATTCTTTGAACATTATAGCAGCGTATTATGATATTCATAGCCGGAGTATTTTGTTATTTTTCCTCTGGAATCATTTACACTAGAAGAATGAAACTAGTAATTGGAAGACCAAAAAGGAGGTGGGAGGATAATATTAAACTGGATCTTTCTTAGAAAATATGCTGTGAAGATGTGAATTGGAATGAAATCACTCAGGATCATGTTCAGTTGTGTGTTTGGTGAATTTGAATTTTCAGTTTCTGTTATCACAGTGTCAGTCTATCTGTCTTTTCTCAACCTTACCTGTTTCTCACACATAGAGACACTCACAATAGTAAATCCTGTACTTTGAAATTGAAAATCTGAAAACACTGTATCTGGTTTGAGATGTGATACTATACCATAGTCCATGAGCCGCTTAGCGATATCAACTGCTTCAATGTTAGCCGTCTTCTTGAAATCTCGAACATCCAGAATGAATTCATGAGCTACGAGAGAACTCTTCTGGCCCTTAAATAATGTCTTGTAATGACCTTCTAACCTTTTACTCATGTAATTGGCATTCAGAATTGCCACCTGAGTGGCTTTCCTAAGTCCACGTGGTCCCATCATCTGAAAATTGAACGATTGGTTATCAGTACTGTCTATAACATTCAGTGTTAGGATTTTCATTTTTGTTTTTACTAAATTGTTCTCAATAAATTTTCTAAATAAACGCAATTGACAATTACTGAATTACGTAACCCATTCATTGCCACATTTTTTAGTACCGAAGTCCCTGAAGCCGGATGCTAATTGATATATTTGGGTATCAGCATTTTGGGTGTTACCTTCAGGAAGTTTTGTTTTTATATTAATGATATAGAAGGTCTGTGTTGTTTTTCGAAGTCTGGCACTGCGATTAAGACATTGACGGAGTAGAATTGGGATTGGCAGTGATGGGTTGAAGTGAGCGTAGATGTGTAGAATACAGTATTTGATTCTGAAATTCTTGGCACTTTAAAACACTAAACAATAAATAGCAAGTAGATGCTTACAGTCCTGGAAGCAGCAGGTTTTCATTGGGCATAAACACTGCATTGAAGGTGTAAGAGGGCGTGGAAATAAAACTCCGATAATTATTAGCATTAGCACTAAGTAAATATCTGCGGTCTCCTATTTTTTATTGGGTAGGAATCCTGGATGGGACCCAGAGCTGGACTCGATGTGACAGTAAAAGAAAGGATTCCGTGTTCCAGACATGAGTCAAAATCAAGAGTTGAGTAAACGAGAGGGTTTTTATTAATTTTGTTTTGTTTTATTTATTTGTGTTGATTATCAAGAATGACGGACTGGAAAAAATGTTGGAAGACGAGGTTACTGATTTGAAACGATGTAACAGATATTAATTTGAGAAACATCTTGGTTTATCAGCTTTATTGTCTGATGGTTTCTAATACTTTTGATAAAACTGTACAAGATACCTTACCTTAATGTACGCCCATGAGATGGGAAGAATTGCAGATGATCCAAATGGCGCCGCACTTACAACTCCAAATGATTTGGAATGGCGACCCATGTCAGCCATTGGATTCACCACAGGATGTGTGGGTAAGAATGGTGCTAAGTGAGCTTTTCTGTAAAGTAGACAATGGTTCATGATAAAACAATTGCAGGCAGAAATCAAAAGTAATTTTTGCCTCAAATTTATTGAATTTGTGTTGCCCAGGAAGATTTAATTAAGTTCATTCACCATGAAAGCTTCAAATCGTATATGAATCAAAAACATTTTTCCATGTGGTGTATGTTTAATGAAGTGCAACAGAAAAATTACATATACTGTTCTTCAGTATATGTTTCTTTGTTCTGCCATGACTGTGAAGTTACAACATTTGAGTTTATATTTCCTGAAGGCACTTTTGACATCATGGAAAAAGAAAAATTCACTGCTGTTAAGACTTTAAATTTCATTTACTTTTAATGATGTTAGAAACGAATTATAAAATACTAATTGATAATCGTTCTAAAACAACTCACACTCCGATTGGTCCCATTCCGGGCCCTCCGCCACCGTGGGGGATGCAGAATGTTTTATGGAGATTCAGATGAGATACATCAGAACCATAGTCACCTGGACGGCATAGGCCAACTTGTGCATTCATGTTAGCTCCATCAAGGTATACCTATAAAAATTTACAAATGCTTTAGGGTTTCTCAGCATTTTCCAGTCCTGAAGCCACGTTTGCCCTTACTTGTGGACTCACAGGCTACAAAGTTGTAAATGACGTAAACTACGTGGTCGTTGCTTACATTTGCTGTTACTTCAAACATTTTTACTTGTTATTCAGTACAGAATATGTTTTGGCATATTCTGCCCGGAAATTGAAGTCTGTTTAAATCTGTTCTTGAAGCGAGATGAAAAGTTCGGTTTTGTGCACAGTTTTTGAACCAGTGTGAAAACTTTCCCACTCCTTGAATTTGCTGTAATTATTTAAAATAGTGATGAATCTGTCCCTTTATTCGTAGTGGCACAAGGTGCATTACGAATGCATAAATTGTCAGAGTGATTACAGAGGAAACTGATTTTACGATTCTCAGACAATAACGGCAGTTAGACACAAAATTTAATTTTTCGTCTCAGTATACCTACATGAAAAAAATTTAAAAATAAATACCTCAAAAATATTAGAAAATACCCATCCAGATATGGCATATCTGTTGTCCTTTAATTATCCCAGAATGTTTCAGAGACATTAATCCTCGCCAGTCGTAAAAGTGCTAGAAGTTTCAGTTTTTCAGCTAGATTTTCTTTGGGATTTAAATACCATCAACTATTAAATGCCCATAATATATACTTACTTTTTTTTTCACTTTAAAATTAAGACATTGTGAGCCATGATGCAAATACCAAACCTCACCTGTCCACCATTGTCATGGATCATGTGACAAACGTCAGCGATAGTTTCTTCAAACACCCCATTTGTTGATGGATATGTGATCATGAGGCAAGCCAAGTTTTTTCCATGCTTTTCGACCTTATTGCAACAAACAGAAAAATTTTAATTCGCTATACACAATTCCACAATAATACATCAACATTTTATTATTTCCATTATTATCTAAGCAGGTTTCTTCATTGCTCAAAATTTCTCAGTCTAAAAATGTTTGTGGTGAAGACGCCCGTCTTCTGGGATGGCATGACGCTACATCCCAGCAGTCAGTCGCAGTGTGCATGCTCATTGTTCATAATTATCGTGCAAATTGATGCTATCTGTAACAGTTGGTGAAGCGCTGCTGTGCTCACCTTAGAAGCGAGATGCGAGATATCGATGCTTCCGTCACGACATACGTTTATTGGTTCCACCTTCATACCAGCCATTTGTGCAGAGGCAGGGTTAGTTCCATGAGCAGATACTGGAATGAGGCAGATGTTACGATGTCCTTCTGAGCGTGCCTCGTGATAACACTTGATGGCGCTCAGTCCAGCGTACTCTCCTTGCGCCCCACTAAAACCATGATAAATTATAGCAGTGGTTTTTTAAATGACCTTCTCATTATTCTACAGGGTACAAGATCTTGAAAAGCAGATAGTTTTAGTTGTCTATTCAAGAAGTTCCCTGTCTTTTTTGAACGCAAATGTTCTTAATTGGACACTACGTTGAATCAGTTTATTCCAGTCTACACCTTTACATCCTCCCATGTATATCAGAGTCCCCACATGTTCTCGTACAACTAAAATTTTGTGTGCATTAACTTGTCACTTTTTCCTCAAGAACCCTCAATTCTTGTCTCGAGTCATGGACCAAGTTTATGCTTTTGTAAAATTATAGTTTTGTCTTCATATCGTGGTCTTGTGTTTTATGTAACAGACGCTATGGGCAGAAAATGGCGGTAGTGCTTGTAAATATAAGTTTAATTTATTTTTCACTTTATACATCATTCTGACATCTCTCACTTCACATTGTTTAACCTATGCAGAGGGTACAGCATTATTATTCTAACTGTACTAACTAACAGCTCTTGTGATAATCTGACCTGTTGGGTTGGAATGAAATTCTGTCATAACCGGTGATGGCACATAAGTCTTGTTGTAGCTCTTCAAAAAGTTGCTGGTAGCCAAGTGACTGGTCGAGTGGTGCAAATGGATGTATGTCGGTAAAATGCTGGAAGCTGCATGGCATCATCTCTGTGGTACTGTTAAGTTTCATAGTACAAGATCCCTGTAAGCAATGCCGTAATTTGAGTGAGTCTTATCTGCTTTACTGGGATACTGGGAACGACCCATTCTTCAAGTGCCTGAGCACTGCGGGTCCCCAACTTTTCGTTGGCTTGATCTATAGACATTTGGTAGGACTCCTTGGACGAGGATCGGCCCGTCGCGAGGCCTCTACCTGTACACAGGACAGCACAACACAGAAAAATGCGGACAGACATCCATGGCTTGAGTGGGATTCGAACCCGCGGTCGCAGTGAACAAGAGGCACAATGCCCACGTCTCAGACCGCAAAATTTTTGTAACATGTTCAGTACTGATCTACCGATCAAATTGGTAGTTGGTAGTAATTGGTTGATATTACCGTACCAGTAATCCGCTGAAAATGATTTGTTCTTTGGCTGTTGTATATGTTACTTCTGTCGAGTTTACTGTTAAAGTAAACACGGTGGTTTATCTCAGTGCTGTTGATAACTGCTGTTATGTTATTACAAAAATATTAGTATTTTGTTTTTGTTCTGTCATTGAAATTTTTAATTTTTATAGAAACCAATTTGGAGGAAATTCAGAGTTACATAAAATGAGGAAATAATTAATACTGCATAGCCAGAGCATGAGGTGAATTTGTATTATGAATTTTATGTATTTTAGACTCGTATAAGTAATGGGGAGTAGTAACCGTTCCCTTATGCCCTCATTTATTTGCCTTTTAACCTTGCTACCTGCATAACATAAGTTCAAGCTTCTAGCTGTAACAGGCGAGCAGTACGCCGTACATTCTTCTGATAAAATAAATTAACAAATTCCCTTTTTCTTTTGCAACTGAAGATATGTCTTTCTTTAATTCTGAATAGTGTACAGAAATGTGAGAGTTTCGGAAATAAACCTGTACTTACTAGAGGTATCATTGAGTGCACTAAAGAGACATCTTTATTCTCCAAAGTTTTCATGTATCGCACAATACGGGTCTCTGAATGGTATGAGTTAAACACTGGGTGAGTGAGGTATGGAGACGTGCGGCGAAAACTTGACTGAAATATGCTGCCTTCGTTCATGTCGCAACTACCAGCCACCTGCAGTAAGAATTTCTTCATTAAATTTCAATAGAATTTAAGTTCTTATGAAGACGGTTGTCATCTTGGTTGTTGTGCCATGTACTCTGGTAGTTTACTGATATTTGAGATCTACCTAGTGATGTCAGCAGCAAGTACCTCTGAAACATCATAAACTTCTACCAGGTCAGACAGATTATTAGAAAACGTGCACCAAAACCGTGCAGACGAAATTATCTGCGTACAGATAACTAGGAGTATGATGTGTTTATCTCTACAGTTTTTTATATATTTTTTTTCTTCAGATTTCATTAAATGTCATCGGCAAGCAATTTATTTTGGTGCTGACATCTGTAGCAGACTTTTAATTTGCAAACGTACCTCTTCAGCTGATAACCTTGAACCAAAAACCCAGAGCAGGTCCTCAATATCTTGAATGGTAACTGTTTCATCAAGAGAGACACCTACCTGTAAGAAAAGATAGTATAAATATTTTTGTATTGTCAGTTTAAAACAAACTGCCCTCTCAATATCAAGGCTAGACGAAATTTTATTCACATTTCCACTTTCTGTTAATGTTAGTTAGTATTCTTTATGCTCGATTCAAATTTTAATAAATTTCTCAGACAAAAATTTTCTTATTAATGTGGTTTATTAAGATGGCTGTCTTCTGGGTTGTTGCACCATGTAAATGCAAAAACAGTAAAAAATATGTTAATGCAATATTTGTTAGAGTAACGATGCAGATATTGTAAACACTACATAAATTCTGTGCAGTTACCATCAGATTTTAAAGAGTCAAGAAGCTGAAGTGTATTACCGTTTCATCAGGATAAAATCTTAGATTGATTTGCTTCTGGCGTGCTCTGTGCTGAATCTCGCCCTGATCCATCGCTGGATTAATTCGTATTGTATCGAAGAATATGTGGTTGGTAACAGTGTTTCCACCTTCCTTAACACCTGAAATAGATGCAAGACTTATTATTGAGCAAGCGTGCACAGCGAAAAAAACATCTGACTTGTGTTTGAAGAGGCACTTAATCTAGGACTGCCATACTGATTTAGTTTTATCATGGGTTTCCTCAGTCTGTAAAGCAAACTTTAAAGTAGGCTGACTGCATTGCATTAAATCTTGCTCAAACAGTTATTTATTCACTTGATCAAGGAATTATATATTTTTAATAAACCTGAAGATTATCGTAATGTTAAATTTGATGTGATTAAAGGTTATACAAAATATGTACAAAAGATATTTTGTGGAATGTGTTTTCTGCATGTTGGTAAAATACCAACTTGATGACTTTAAGGTCTTGTAAACAACCCGGTCAGAATTTGAATTTTATGTAGAGACAAGTATGCAGATGGCCATCTTATGGTGTGTTACACCATGCAGTCTAGTAGATATTGACCAGTGTTTCAGAAGAGCTTACATTCTCCATAGTCAGTCACCCTACTGTTAGTCATTTGCATAAGATGATGAATTTTTATACCTTCGCTCAAGAGCAGCGCGGATTTGTGGATCCTGGTTGCGATCTCCCTCAGTCCGTGCGGTCCGTGGTATACAGCGTACATGGCCGACATGTTGGCCAGCAATGCTTGGGCTGTGCATATGTTGCTGGTGGCCTTATCTCGCCTGATGTGCTGTTCTCTGGTTTGCAAGGCCAGGCGATACGCATCGCGCCCACTTGCGTCCCTGTTTATAAATTACATTTAAATTGATTATGCAAAACTGAGAAAATGACAAATGCTTGTAACATCAAATGAAAGAGAAACTGTGAAGTATAAAGCGAAGATTTTGTGGGGACTGAAGTTTTAACATTTTACATCAAATGAAAGAGAAACTGTGAAGTACAAAGCGAAGATTTTGTGGTGGCTGAAGTTTTAACATTTTTCACGGCTTATTACCAAAAGTGTACCTTGTGTATTAAAACTCCCAAGTGCAAGAACTTAAGGATGAGCATTATATTGTATTAAATTTGATCTTTGAATACGTACCGGGTGACTCCGATCATACGGCCTGGCATTAGTCTGACCAGTGATTGTCTGCAAGCAAAGAAACCAGCATGTGGACCGCCGTAGCCAAGAGGCACTCCAAACCGCTGGCTGGTTCCAAGAGAAATGTCCACATCAAACTCACTTGGAGGGCGGAGCAGTGTTAATGCCAGCAGGTCTGTAGCACAGCAGACCAGAGTCTACCAACATACGGGTTACATTGGACCTTAAGAAATGCTGTAAATCCCCATAGAATGATGTTTTAATTTTTTTGTTTACTTCTACATCATCCTCAGGCACTGTTTTATCAATTTTAATGTTGTAATCTGGCAGAAGTATCCTTCATTGTGTGTCAGAATAAGTTCAACATTCTTTTCTTCACAGTGGCAACGTGCAAAGATGCAGAGAAGACAAGGATCATTGCGCTGACTTGCTTAATGTTATCGTATTATCGAATAATGAGATGAATGTGAATGATTGGAATGGATGTGAAAGGAAGCCATCATGACTTACTTTCCCCAGGGGTTAATGAAAAACCATGAAAAAGTGTTCTGTGATAGCTGTCATCAGTGACCAACTCTGAATAGCAGAGGTATGTGGACCGTGCACTTCATGAAGGTGAATGATTACTTAGGTATACAGAAGCATCTTCCAGATGTGTAATTTAATGGAGAATGATTTGTATGTTAGTCATCATAATCAAATCCATGGAACTCAAATGTTCTGTGGTGAACAGTTTTGGAATCTGACTTCATCCGTTCACTAGTAACATTTTCAGCACAAGAAACTTTTACTAGGAATTCCAAATTTCAAGTCTTTTCACCATTTCTCATTAATGATGAAGATACAACATTCTGTAAGAATAAGAAACAGTCTGTGAAAATACGATGCTCTGTTATGTTTTTCTTTTAGCTTACGCCATTGGAATGAGCCCTCTGTACTACTTCTGAGTAGTCATGGACAGAACCCCCAGTATCTGGATACTGGAACAGCACACCAGCAATGTCTCGATTCGAAAAGTCTGCCGCAAACACATTTCCCAGCTCAACTGTAAGTCCCAGTGAGTCGGCTCTAGTCTGGACCACGGACACCGTCTGAGGGTGAAGCTGGTCAGAAAGAAACAGGCGCCGTCTCTTGGTATGTCTGTAGAAACAATATTAATTTTAACTTAATAATAAAATGTAATTTAGTTACTAATTATTATTAACCTTTAACGTCATATGGTAATGGGCAGAGGATTTTTCCTCTAGCCTCTGCGTCCGCACCGGCTCTAGGGCTTGCCCAGACTCCTATCTAATTGGTACCGGTGTCCTTTCCTGGGGGTAGAGCGTGGCCAGGGTGTGACGCTTACCCCTCACCCCTATCTAGTTCCATGTTCAAGAATGAGTAGGAGCTGTATTGCCTCTCGCCTAAGCGCCTGTGTGATGAAGTAAGAGATGTCACTGGGTAATTTTACCTGTGACAGAGGCTCATGGCTTCAGCTGCCGCAGTGCCTTCATCGAGCAAGGAAGCATTGGCCACTTCCATACCAGTGAGATCAGTGACCATTGTCTGATAGTTCAGGAGCCCTTCCAGGCGGCCTTGGGCAACCTCTGGTTGGTAAGGTGTATACTGAGTTGTCCTGGAAACCAATCACCAGTTGTATTTTCTCTGCTTATTAACGGTAGCTATCGGAACAGTGTCTCTTGTTAGTGTGTCGTGTGAAATAAAGTTAAGTGCGAAGGATATAAAACCAACAATAAAACAGCTCGCTAAGTCAAATGTGTATTTTATTCACACACACACACTAATTTTCTCCTAATCAGAATCTATGATAAAACCATGATAATATGTTGTAATAAATATTGTCTTTAGGTTTTTGCGGTCAGATTTTAATATATAAATTCTGCTTTTGGGACTAAGTCATTTTAAATGTTGATTTATACCCACCAGCCAGGATTTTCAAATATATTCCTCATGATGGTGTGTGGCACACAGCAGTTATTATAACCCATTCCGATGTAGCTTCTCCATATCTTGTTCTTCTCGGCTATCTCTCTGATACGTTTGATCAGTTCGTACTCTCCTGTATATCACGAAACAAATGTTCAGTGTTTGACACGTAAATCTGCCTCTATCAGGGTGAAGTTCCACAATTTATATAAAAACAAACATAAATGTAAATGTAACTTACCCACCGGTTCTTCAATTTCCAAATCTTTGTTAAGTCTAATTTTTGCGGGAACAGCCATGTCTGTCATTTCATCGAGAGTCTACAGATGAAACAAATGGAGTCACAGAATGGCGACATGTGTCATTATTGTTGTTAATAACTAATTACCAAGAGTAGATTCTTCATTGAGAAGCTTAGTCACTTCGCTAGTCAAGATATTATCCAACTTCTATGAACCTCAAATATTCATTATCAAGTTTGCAGGCATCCACAACTGGTCAGTATCTTGAGTCAGGTGATTCCATTTCCTCCCTCCCACCCAATTTTGCCTAAGATCCACTTTAATATCTTCCTCCCATCTATGCCTAGGTCTTCCAAGTGGTTTCTTCCTTTGAGACTTTCTAACCAAAATTTTTGAGAGCATATCTAATCTCCTGTGTTACATGCCCCACCCATTTATCATCGATTTGATCATTCAAACTACAATTGGTGATAAGTACAGTTTTTAAAGCTCCTCATTATGCAGTTTCTTGTCACTTCATCTCACGTAGGTTGAGATGTTCTCAAACACTCTCTATCTGCGTTCTTTGATTAATGTGCAAGACCAAGGTACGCACCCATATACAACAAAAGGCAAAATTACAGTTATTATTATTCTTCAGTTTGGGATTTCACATAGCAGATTCTGAACTGTGTCGTAACAAGCATTTCCCAAATTTTAATCTGCTCTTAATTTCTTCATTAATGTAATTTGGAAAATTGTTTTCCTTAACTTACTCTAAATCCAAGCAGTTCCAACATCTGTGTCTGTTCATGATCTCTGGGTCCAATGTGGCGAGCTGGAAATTCTTCACGTTTCGGAAACAACTTGGCCAAACGTTGAAGTCCGTCATTATCAAGCTTATTAACCGTAATATTTGATACGTCATTTGGCAGTGGGTTCGGATTTGTTGTAAACACACAGTACACGGTAGGTTCAACCAGCCTTTTTTTAAACAATTCTCTCAACTTCTTGTTCCTGAGGGTTGTAGCAGCTGTAATTCTGTACATTGTAGTTAACTACAAACTTAAAAGTCACAAGTAGCATATAATACTGCTGTATTTCTCATTCATTGCCAAGCTTCTTACGTATGTTTATGCCCTGTGTATAAAATTGAAGTTAATTCTAGTGTTGAGCACAAGAATGGTATACAGTATATTCATCTTTATGATTTCCCAACTAAACATAACCTATAATACTATGTACATAATATTATAGGTTAGTGAATATGTTAATATTAACTATGATAGAGATAATAGATATTGTAAAATAATAAGAAATGGCTGACCATATTCTTGAGTGTGATTGGACATTTTAAGATTACAATTATTCCAAACAAATTTGTTTATGAGAATAGTTTCTAATGCTGATCCAAACACGATTATAACCTATAAAACTGCATGTCTTCATAAGCCAGAAGACCATAATCAATATTTTCATCGCTGTGAGAACATTGCAACTCTGATAATATTAATAATTTGTTTAATATTTTAGGAAAAGTCTAGAAAAATATCATAGTATCTGGTCATGAAATTAGGTTAGGTGAAAGAAATAATATCAAATGTACCATCGAAATTGTGGACTGAGAAAGATTGTCTTATATTTGGTTCAAAGTAAATAATACTTTTATGTGATCCCTAGGTAGTTGTTAGCATAATTGTGAAAGAATTATGATGCGACCGTAACTTATAAATGGTTTATATCTCATGGAACTCAAATGTTCTGTGGTGAACAGTTTTGGAATCTGACTTCATCCGTTCACTAGTAACATTTTCAGCACAAGAAACTTTTACTAGGAATTCCAAATTTCAAGTCTTTTCACCATTTCTCATTAATGATGAAGATACAACATTCTGTAAGAATAAGAAACAGTCTGTGAAAATACGATGCTCTGTTATGTTTTTCTTTTAGCTTACGCCATTGGAATGAGCCCTCTGTACTACTTCTGAGTAGTCATGGACAGAACCCCCAGTATCTGGATACTGGAACAGCACACCAGCAATGTCTCGATTCGAAAAGTCTGCCGCAAACACATTTCCCAGCTCAACTGTAAGTCCCAGTGAGTCGGCTCTAGTCTGGACCACGGACACCGTCTGAGGGTGAAGCTGGTCAGAAAGAAACAGGCGCCGTCTCTTGGTATGTCTGTAGAAACAATATTAATTTTAACTTAATAATAAAATGTAATTTAGTTACTAATTATTATTAACCTTTAACGTCATATGGTAATGGGCAGAGGATTTTTCCTCTAGCCTCTGCGTCCGCACCGGCTCTAGGGCTTGCCCAGACTCCTATCTAATTGGTACCGGTGTCCTTTCCTGGGGGTAGAGCGTGGCCAGGGTGTGACGCTTACCCCTCACCCCTATCTAGTTCCATGTTCAAGAATGAGTAGGAGCTGTATTGCCTCTCGCCTAAGCGCCTGTGTGATGAAGTAAGAGATGTCACTGGGTAATTTTACCTGTGACAGAGGCTCATGGCTTCAGCTGCCGCAGTGCCTTCATCGAGCAAGGAAGCATTGGCCACTTCCATACCAGTGAGATCAGTGACCATTGTCTGATAGTTCAGGAGCCCTTCCAGGCGGCCTTGGGCAACCTCTGGTTGGTAAGGTGTATACTGAGTTGTCCTGGAAACCAATCACCAGTTGTATTTTCTCTGCTTATTAACGGTAGCTATCGGAACAGTGTCTCTTGTTAGTGTGTCGTGTGAAATAAAGTTAAGTGCGAAGGATATAAAACCAACAATAAAACAGCTCGCTAAGTCAAATGTGTATTTTATTCACACACACACACTAATTTTCTCCTAATCAGAATCTATGATAAAACCATGATAATATGTTGTAATAAATATTGTCTTTAGGTTTTTGCGGTCAGATTTTAATATATAAATTCTGCTTTTGGGACTAAGTCATTTTAAATGTTGATTTATACCCACCAGCCAGGATTTTCAAATATATTCCTCATGATGGTGTGTGGCACACAGCAGTTATTATAACCCATTCCGATGTAGCTTCTCCATATCTTGTTCTTCTCGGCTATCTCTCTGATACGTTTGATCAGTTCGTACTCTCCTGTATATCACGAAACAAATGTTCAGTGTTTGACACGTAAATCTGCCTCTATCAGGGTGAAGTTCCACAATTTATATAAAAACAAACATAAATGTAAATGTAACTTACCCACCGGTTCTTCAATTTCCAAATCTTTGTTAAGTCTAATTTTTGCGGGAACAGCCATGTCTGTCATTTCATCGAGAGTCTACAGATGAAACAAATGGAGTCACAGAATGGCCACATGTGTCATTATTGTTGTTAATAACTAATTACCAAGAGTAGATTCTTCATTGAGAAGCTTAGTCACTTCGCTAGTCAAGATATTATCCAACTTCTATGAACCTCAAATATTCATTATCAAGTTTGCAGGCATCCACAACTGGTCAGTATCTTGAGTCAGGTGATTCCATTTCCCTCCTCCCACCCAATTTTGCCTAAGATCCACTTTAATATCTTCCTCCCATCTATGCCTAGGTCTTCCAAGTGGTTTCTTCCTTTGAGACTTTCTAACCAAAATTTTTGAGAGCATATCTAATCTCCTGTGTTACATGCCCCACCCATTTATCATCGATTTGATCATTCAAACTACAATTGGTGATAAGTACAGTTTTTAAAGCTCCTCATTATGCAGTTTCTTGTCACTTCATCTCACGTAGGTTGAGATGTTCTCAAACACCCTCTATCTGCGTTCTTTGATTAATGTGTAAGACCAAGGTACGCACACGTATACAACAAAAGGCAAATTTACAGTTATTATTATTCTTCAATCTGGGATTTCACATAGCAGATTCTGAACTGTGTCGTAACAAGCATTTCCCAAATTTTAATCTGCTCTTAATTTCTTCATTAATGTAATTTGGAAAATTGTTTTCCTTAACTTACTCTAAATCCAAGCAGTTCCAACATCTGTGTCTGTTCATGATCTCTGGGTCCAATGTGGCGAGCTGGAAATTCTTCACGTTTCGGAAACAACTTGGCCAAACGTTGAAGTCCGTCATTATCAAGCTTATTAACCGTAATATTTGATACGTCATTTGGCAGTGGGTTCGGATTTGTTGTAAACACACAGTACACGGTAGGTTCAACCAGCCTTTTTTTAAACAATTCTCTCAACTTCTTGTTCCTGAGGGTTGTAGCAGCTGTAATTCTGTACATTGTAGTTAACTACAAACTTAAAAGTCACAAGTAGCATATAATACTGCTGTATTTCTCATTCATTGCCAAGCTTCTTACGTATGTTTATGCCCTGTGTATAAAATTGAAGTTAATTCTAGTGTTGAGCACAAGAATGGTATACAGTATATTCATCTTTATGATTTCCCAACTAAACATAACCTATAATACTATGTACATAATATTATAGGTTAGTGAATATGTTAATATTAACTATGATAGAGATAATAGATATTGTAAAATAATAAGAAATGGCTGACCATATTCTTGAGTGTGATTGGACATTTTAAGATTACAATTATTCCAAACAAATTTGTTTATGAGAATAGTTTCTAATGCTGATCCAAACACGATTATAACCTATAAAACTGCATGACTTCATAAGCCAGAAGACCATAATCAATATTTTCATCGCTGTGAGAACATTGCAACTCAGATAATATTAATAATTTGTTTAATATTTTAGGAAAAGTCTAGAAAAATATCATAGTATCTGGTCATGAAATTAGGTTAGGTGAAAGAAATAATATCAAATGTACCATCGAAATTGTGGACTGAGAAAGATTGTCTTATATTTGGTTCAAAGTAAATAATACTTTTATGTGATCCCTAGGTAGTTGTTAGCATAATTGTGAAAGAATTATGATGCGACCGTAACTTATAAATGGTTTATATCTCATCTAAAGTATGGATTTTTTTAATTAACATCATCATCATCACTCTGTCATTTTTGTCATGCTTATATAACTTAGGGTTCCTACAGTGAAGATTTCTCAGGTTATGTATCAGGCATTTATGTGTGCATTGTGAGAGTTTCATACGTATTTTTACGTTGCTAATTAATTACTCAGTTGTCATAAACTAAAAATAGAAAGACCTTGGAGTTTCCCGTTATCGTACATTATGTTGCCGTGTACAAATTGATCCATATTCCATTCATACTCTCAACGGTCCTGTGACACGCACAGAATGTTGGTTCAGAGTTTATCTTGTTTTGAGGGTCAGCAAGATTTGTAAGTACCACGCAGAACAAGTAGCTGTAGAACTTTACTTATCTTCACGCATCCTTTTATGGTTACTGATAAATCTCTGACTTTGATCCGTCATATTCATGCATACATTATTAACATTAATGAATAATTGATGTTAAGAAAGGTATGAAGTGTGTCAATTATTGAATGTTGATGGATCGAAGAAAATTACGTATATAGACCATCTGTTTATATGTTTTATTAAAATCTTTAAGTCTGAATGGAGGAATGATTCATATTCAAGAGATCCTAGGTTTTAATCTCGTTACAGTGCAAATGCTGGAATACAGTCTTAAAATAGGCTACGATATTTAAGTCGTTTATTTAACAATGCTGACGGTAGATCAGACTATGTAGCATTGAATGATGGAGTAATTAGTGAATAATGAATTGGAAATGATGTGGAAGGAGAATGTGAATTAATTTAAGGTATTATTTCATCATTTGCGTGGCCGAACTGAGGCCTCAAATAATCTGACTTTGGTCAGTTGATTTCTTGGTTAGGATTTGAACTAGGGACCTCGCAGATACAAAGTAGAAGTGCAATTTCAAATTGCCATTAGGAACACGAACCTTCTGGGCTTGGTTAAATATTGTTTTTATGAAGTAAAATAAAATTGATTATTCGTTTATAGTATTTATGTGACGTGTGAAACTCATGACGTATGTTATTCCCCCCCGTAACCATCATTATTACTAAATAATATTTTTTTTTACGTATTGACGAATTTTATTTCACTGATAACAGCAAGAAGTTTTGAAATAGATTTTAGTAAATCGAGATAATATAACAGAAAAATATGTGATCACGTAATTAATGTTGTTTATTGCTACAGATAAATCATATAGTTTCTCGATCTGTGATCAACAGATCACTGTCAGAACTTAATTTAATTTGTGCCAGTCTGTAAATTCAAATAATTCCAACGTAACGTCAGTAATCTGCTAATTTTAGTTGGCGTTGTGTGAATGTGTGGGCAGATATTTTCTTTGCACTTTAATGCTATTTATAATAATGTAAGTGCTTCAACAATTAGTTGTTGTTTCTCTAAATGCTTGTCTTAGAGTTTGGCGTCACTTTTAAATCGTGCATATTGCAGGGGTATCATTTAAATTTAGGTCTGTCCCTGAATTTCTGCAATAAGTTTTGTTAAATGTTTCTTTCCATGGACATTATAGAACTGAAGGACCCTGCCTCATGAAGTAGAAACTTTTCTTCTCTGTGTTACATTTTTTATTAATTACTTTCTCTGTAAGAGAACTGCAAATTTAGGAAAAATGTAACTCGACTTATGGAATCTGACGTCACATCCGTGACACGTTCCATTGTTAGGAAAATGCACGAATAAGAAGTGCCTTAAAATTACGACAGATGTCATGGACAACAGTCATTAGAATCCTCGGAGTATATAGTTGGAAGAAAATATAACTCGACTTATGGACTGTGACGTCACATGCGTGACACGTTCCATTGTTAGGAAAATGCACGAATAAGAAGTGCCTTAAAATTACGACAGATGTCATGGACAACAGTCATTAGAATCCTCGGAGTATATAGTTGGAAGAAAGTGAAAGCGGCCTAGCGTGTAGAAAAAAAAAATCTATGGCGCATTGTGCGTACACAACGTGAACCGTACAGTATTTATTTTACAGTCCCGAGTTATGGCAGATTTAATAAGTAGCGGGGTTTCATGGTTCATTATAATTCTTACTTTGACCGCATTAAAGTCTTTCAAAACTGAGGACGACTCTGTGCTTGCAGACCCAGGAGGTGATGCATTTATTTTATTGTTCGCACGAAACGCGAGTGAAAGTGATGACAAACTTATTCTTCTGTTGTTATGACATCTTCAGATGGAGCCCTTTTGACGCCTTCGAGTGGAAGAGGAGGCGGGATTCGAGGAAGGGTTGAAAGATACAATGCTAGAAGACACGAGAGGGAACAAGCCCGTCAGGCAAGAAAAGAAGTTTGCTATGGTTCGTAATCAACAATTAATTTCTAATACCGACGGCCTTGTTACGTCTTAAAGTATGTTTTGAACAGTTCTCACATCCACAATGAGTATGGATTCCCCCCCCCCCGTGTAGTCTGGTTTCCCGACGTTTCATAGGTGCTTACTGATTTACTCAGTGAGAACCTCTGAAACGTCGGTCAGTTTTTACCAGACTACACAGCGCAACATTCCATAAGTTCAAGTATTTGTACCTTTTAATATTTTTTTTTCATTACGCAGGATAGCGAGTTTTCGTTATCTTTAAAACACTTTTTCAGAAATGACAAATTACCATAGTACACGCTTATATAAACATTGAAATATGCACAAACTATTGTTGGATTACATATTATTTAAAATTTGCTTCTGTAACAGCTCGTAGCTCGTTACTACGCTGATCTTGTACCAATCGACCATCGGGACCGTGAGTTCGAGTCCCATTTGAGGCATGGGTGTTTTGATGTCGTCGTCGTCGTTGTCGTCTCTCTCTCTCTCTCTCTCTTTTTTTTAGTGTGGTGATTGGCGTCCATTTTCCCAGTTTTCTCTTGATTGCTGTATTGCATCCTGTTTGTTATGTCAGGAGAAGTGAAAGCTATTTAAAACACAACATTTTGGTTTCCTGTAGAAAGTGAAAGGAAAGTTTAACGTTCACCTTCGTGTTTAACTGTTATTAACGCAAATATCCCATTAAGCCTCTTTCGTAATATCTTGAACAGTTTGCATGCCGGGAGTTTACTAGACGACGCATGCGTCAAGCGAGTCGAAGTGTTACGGGTTGTCCCGACTAGATGGCAGTAGCGACCGACTTGGACCTGAGTGCGCGCTTAAAAAAATAAGACTGTCTTAGAAGGGTGAATCGAACGAGAGAGTATAATAAACCTAATTTAGATATTGTGGTGGATTATGTCGATTTTGGTCTTATGGGTTGTAACGTCGTGTGTACTTCTTGGTAGATATCAACGTTTCGGAGGAACGTACTGCCTTCATCTTCAGGGCGGAATCTAGAAACCCATATCGACATATTCGCCGTGAGCGCCTCATATATCATATAGTTGAAAAGTATTTTACAGATGGCATAAGTTTAAATTCAGGATTTGCAAAAATTAATTAATTTTTTACAAAGAAAAAAATCGTTTTAGAGTCAACAACTTTGAGTGTGTTGAATTTTTTCGATGTGTTTTATACAGATTAAAAGATATTACGTAGTGGACTGCTGTATTTATTTTATACTCAAATTATTCTCTTTTCTCAGATGACGTTGGTTGTTTCACCGTGTCAAGGAAGATTTCGCCTCTTAAGAAGTTCCCCGAGACTCCCGAGAGCGTGGGCACGACGTTTCTGCTTTTTACTCGCAGAAATGGCACCATCATAAACCATTCAGCAACATTAAACATCGATGACGCTGAGATTATTTTCAGTGGTGAAGGACAACAGACCATATCAGACTCAAATTTTGACCGTCGACATCCCGTCAAAATAATCATTCATGGATATAAAGGCAGTGGTAAAGACAGGGGGGCCCTTTTTGGTGTGGATTCATTCTTAAAACTGGTAATTAACATCATTCGTAGCATAAAAACTACGTCAATTATCTCAAAAAGAGTTAAAACATACACAGCGCAACATTCCATAAGTTCAAGTATTTGTACCTTTTAATATTTTTTTTTCATTACGCAGGATAGCGAGTTTTCGTTATCTTTAAAACACTTTTTCAGAAATGACAAATTACCATAGTACACGCTTATATAAACATTGAAATATGCACAAACTATTGTTGGATTACATATTATTTAAAATTTGCTTCTGTAACAGCTCGTAGCTCGTTACTACGCTGATCTTGTACCAATCGACCATCGGGACCGTGAGTTCGAGTCCCATTTGAGGCATGGGTGTTTTGATGTCGTCGTCGTCGTTGTCGTCTCTCTCTCTCTCTCTTTTTTTTAGTGTGGTGATTGGCGTCCATTTTCCCAGTTTTCTCTTGATTGCTGTATTGCATCCTGTTTGTTATGTCAGGAGAAGTGAAAGCTATTTAAAACACAACATTTTGGTTTCCTGTAGAAAGTGAAAGGAAAGTTTAACGTTCACCTTCGTGTTTAACTGTTATTAACGCAAATATCCCATTAAGCCTCTTTCGTAATATCTTGAACAGTTTGCATGCCGGGAGTTTACTAGACGACGCATGCGTCAAGCGAGTCGAAGTGTTACGGGTTGTCCCGACTAGATGGCAGTAGCGACCGACTTGGACCTGAGTGCGCGCTTAAAAAAATAAGACTGTCTTAGAAGGGTGAATCGAACGAGAGAGTATAATAAACCTAATTTAGATATTGTGGTGGATTATGTCGATTTTGGTCTTATGGGTTGTAACGTCGTGTGTACTTCTTGGTAGATATCAACGTTTCGGAGGAACGTACTGCCTTCATCTTCAGGGCGGAATCTAGAAACCCATATCGACATATTCGCCGTGAGCGCCTCATATATCATATAGTTGAAAAGTATTTTACAGATGGCATAAGTTTAAATTCAGGATTTGCAAAAATTAATTAATTTTTTACAAAGAAAAAAATCGTTTTAGAGTCAACAACTTTGAGTGTGTTGAATTTTTTCGATGTGTTTTATACAGATTAAAAGATATTACGTAGTGGACTGCTGTATTTATTTTATACTCAAATTATTCTCTTTTCTCAGATGACGTTGGTTGTTTCACCGTGTCAAGGAAGATTTCGCCTCTTAAGAAGTTCCCCGAGACTCCCGAGAGCGTGGGCACGACGTTTCTGCTTTTTACTCGCAGAAATGGCACCATCATAAACCATTCAGCAACATTAAACATCGATGACGCTGAGATTATTTTCAGTGGTGAAGGACAACAGACCATATCAGACTCAAATTTTGACCGTCGACATCCCGTCAAAATAATCATTCATGGATATAAAGGCAGTGGTAAAGACAGGGGGGCCCTTTTTGGTGTGGATTCATTCTTAAAACTGGTAATTAACATCATTCGTAGCATAAAAACTACGTCAGTTATCTCAAAAAGAGTTAAAACATACACATTTTTATATTATATATATATATATATTAAATTATTTAACGGAATACAAGGAGAAATCACGTTCGGCTCTGTGCCATCTGATTAGCTTCCGAACAACAGATTTATATTTGTAATAAGAGGACATAATGGCTAATGAGGTTTGAAAATTAATGATTTTTCATCAGAGAGACGTAATCCCTTATGCCTGTCAGTTTAATGAAAATCGCAAGTGAGTCGGATTGACGCCGCCAAATAAAGCTTTAGTCGACAGACTTTATTTGTTCCCAGGGCGACGTAAATGTAATAACAGTGGACTGGGAAGGAGGTGCTTCGGGGCCCTCGTACTCCCAGGCTGTAGCAAACACGGAGCTCGTGGGAAGGCAGACGGGCCTGCTTCTTATTGACATGTTGGCCTTAGGGGTGAGACCCTCAGATGTCCATATGGTTGGCTTCAGCCTCGGAGCTCACGTAGCAGCTTGCGCGTCGCACGTCGTACAGACCCGCTTGTCTGTGAAGGTGGGCAGGATAACTGGTGAGTTAAAAATGTTAAATTTATAATAATTTCTATAATTTGATATCTCCTTGTCAGTGACTGTGTTGTTTGAAACCCATTCTGAGTTTCAGAAGTTAAAATTTGTATTTATTCATGTCTCATTTTTCTCTCTGAATAAAAGTATTTATTCTTTACTTCAAGATTTATTTCTTCTTGAACTGTGGACAATGTTATAAATTTAATTAATGATTGTAGTTAATAATCTGCTTGCTAATGTTAAATTCGATCATCCTGTTTGTGGTAGTTTTTAATAGAAGTGTATACAATATTAGTTGTTTTCTTCTGTCACACTTAATATTATTCATTTAATAACATAACGTAATGTTTTTCATGTTCCCTTGTACACGTGTCACACCTCTAAAGTTTAGAATTTTTAAAATGGGTTCACAGACAATTAAAAAATCAAGAAACAGTAGAATTGTCCAGGTCAAATTAGAACCACCGTCATATATGCGAAGTCGAGCGGTAATAAAGTGTTTACATAAATTTAAATAATTTTACTTTTCATTTGACCCTAAAGCAGGGTTCCCCCCCTCCCCATCTTTATCCTAATTAGTGTCTTTCTTTTCGAAGGTTTGGACCCAGCATCACCTATCTTCAGATCCAATTTATTTGTAGAATCTGAGCGCAAACTTGACAAAAACGATGCAGAGTTTGTTGACATAATTCATACTGATGGAAGCCCAGTCTGGACGGACGGATTTGGGCTGCTTCAACCGCTTGGTCATGTTGATTTCTTTCCGAACGGTGGCCGAGAACAGCCGGGATGCAGTGACGGAAGAGCATCTGTTGTGGTCAGCCATTTTGGTGAGATAGCGCAGAATCAAAAGATTTAATTACAACAAAGACAAGGCAGATTAAACTTTTAATAGTTAAAACAAAGTACCAAGATGCATTGTGTGGTCTGATACAATTTTAACGACATAACAGAGGCCAGCATCGGGGCTGTCGAGGCAGTAAGCACCTCTGAAATGTCTGTCAGTTTCGGTAGGACTACGTGACACATCCCGGAATTCATCTTAATGCTTTCCACCATGAAATCTTACTCCTGTCAGAGAATTAGTTTATTAGATAGGTGATACCAGGTCTGTATCATTTATTACTTTTTAAAATAATGTACCACTTTTTTTAATGGCAACATCAGGCTTCTTTTCTTTTGATTTTTACAGATGGATCTCTTGACATTGACGTAGCTTGCAGTCATGTACGAGCTTGGCGTCTGTTTGTGGAGAGCCTCAATCAGCATCCTGGCGGCTGTCAGTTTATGGCGTATCCGTGTCGTGCCGGGCTACCGAGCTTTCAGCACGGGAATTGCTATCCTTCGTTGCAGAAATGCGCAGGCGAAATCTTCCCTTTTGCGCGGTCTTGCGGAATGATGGGTATAAATGCGGAGCAAGCAAGAGGGAGAGGGACTTTGTACTTGGTCACGAGAGACTCCAGCCCTTTTTGTGGTAAGATCATCTGGAACTATTCAAACCAAATTATAATACCATGCTCTGACTAAGAAACGTAACCAGATTGACTGATGGTTTGCAAATGGAGGTCTGAGTAAAGGAATGAGGTATCAATGTTGATTTTCTTGTGGGTTTTGACACCATGTAGACCTGTACGTACATACCAACATTTTGGACGAAAGCATACTGTCACTTTATTTGGGGTTGAAGATGGACGTTACAGTTCACGAAACACTGCTCTAAGGTACAAATCATGTACTGGTATTTCATCGAGTGAAAGAGATTACTTGTGTTTGGATAAATGCAGTAATTAGATAAATAAATATACACAGATCCTTTCTATTGGGTTTTTTGCTGGAACCAATTAGATGTTTTATGGATGAAGGTACTTCTGATATCAGAATTATTTGTACCTGTTTGTACATAAGAGAACGACACTGTAGATGAACGATAAACATTTAACTTCTTCATCTTCTCTATGTTATTTCCACGCTTGCGTGTCGACATTTACGAATGAGTCTCCAACTGCCTCCATCTGTCTTCCAGTCTCATTCTATCCTCTCACATCTCTTAACTTGGTCCATTCGTCATGTACGTGGTCTAACCCAGGGTCTTCTAACACTCGTCTTTATTTCCATTAATATATTTTGTATTCTATGCATATCCATTCATTTCATTCTACTAAATAAATATAGTAATGTGCTTTTTTTTGCCAGATGTAATAATTATACAGTCGTGACTAATTTGTCAGAATCCTGTTTATAAAACGATGTGCGTGCCATCATGACGTAAGTTGGTGATCTTGTAGTAGGAGCGGTTGCTGTCAAAGATACTTTACGTTACAGAGATGTAAAGTATCTTCTGATATAGGTAGGAAATTTTAATTAAATTTAATAAAATAATTCTTTCTTAAAATATACTAACCAAATTAAATTGGTTTCTGTACTAGAGAAATTAAGGAATTTATGCGAAAGCCGAATTAAATATTTTATATTATGCACATTTTGTAAGTCGTTTCTGAGAAAAAAACTAGAACCAGTGTTGGTGGAATCACAGACGTTGTGCAGCCATTATAAATATCGCCAACTTTTCATTTTGTTCCTTAGGCGAGCAACTTCGTGCGTCCGTGATGGTATCAGAGAAGACCCACAACACTCGAGGGATTCTTCACATGGTGCTGACTCATGGAAACAGTTCTACCAACTTCAGAATACACTGCGAGTACAGACATTTATTCATTAAATACTGTCAATTTAGTGTAGTTAATCAAAAAAGTCCTTATTAATTTATTTTCTTGTATTGTATTATTTTTAATGTCATAAAGACAGGATAATGGATCCCATAACAGAGGATAATTGGAAGATGTGCAAAAAACTCCATCAGTGATAATGATCAAGTTTTAGAATTAATTGTAGTAGTGGTAGTACATTACATTACCTTCTTCTTATACTGTCTTATTCTTTATCACCAGTATTTCCAGACAGGATAAAAATCAGCGATTTCCGAACTTATCGCGAAGCAGACTTCTACCTCCAGAAACGGAATACACGAATTTGCATATAAAATTTGTCTTTTCTGCTTTGCGTCTTCTTCTTCTTCCATACAATCAGTTGACGTGGCCAGTCTTCTTTCCTCCTTCTAATGACCAATTAGGTAACAGAAATTCGAAGTTAACTCAAATGCATTAGTCGTTCGTGATAGTCAACGCATTAAACAAATCAAAACAAATTTTAGAAACTAAACATTAACTTTACTTAAAATTTTAGTACTGGCATTTCTTTGACACCAAATATAATTGTTATGCCTCAGTTACATTTTTTCTTGTCAAAACTGGATTAATTGTGCGGAAGTTGGCATTAAGGTAGGAGAGGCATTACATTGTAAATCATGTCCCTTTTCCTATGCTAATGAATTAGATCCTTGTCATTGAATTTTATTGTTACTGATGATTGTCTTTCTTGATTCTGCATATAAGAATTAATTTGAGAGCCTCTTAGTTTGAATAAATTCTGATTGGAAGTATAAAACCAGAAATGTTGTCAGATTCTTGGACGTTGTACAAGGAGGCCGCAGGATGTGGGGCTTGGCAGCCGCAGAGTATGGGACACTTGGACCTCGCATCACTCCCACTCTTCAGGTTACGCTCGGTTACCAGTCTCTTAGTTTCCAGGCTGTAACGACGATAGCACCGGATACAGAGGAAGATAATGAAACTCCCGTCTCTCCAAAAATATTTCTGGACAAAGTATCGATTGAAGATGCTTACGGAAACAGGTATAAACGCTTTCTTCAGAATTGTTTTCTGCACCACGTGTTGAAGTTGTATTGAAGTTGAAACAATTAAGATGGTTATATGTTGATCATGGTATTCTGGAATGCCATATGATCATGTACATGGTTACCAATGTTTCAGAGGAATTATCAGTTCCAAGGTCATTTGACCCTGAAGATTGGAGTGATACATTCTTGTGAAACTATGTATAACACCACATGGCGTCAAAGGCCTCTATACAGCTTTATCTGCAGTTCTCCTTAGAAGCGTTTTAATTTTTAAGTCACTTGTTTTTAGATATATTTATACTGCCGGGCCTTTCTGGGGCCAGGTAATTTTAAGTTTAATCGAACACGGCTAAGTTTTGGTAATAAGGCCATTTTGTTTTGAAGCCTACTGTCAAGGCCTTTATACAGCCTTCTGTATGGTTATTCTTGCTGTTGTTTCCTGATGGTTAATTACCATTAATCGTAGTTAATGCCCTACTTTGTGCTTATATGCACGCAAGTTCAAGTTTCTGTGATTTCATCGATGCTTGTCCGCCTTCAAATATGTATGGGCACAAATAGCCATAAAAGCTGACGCTCCTCTAAATCCACACACACTACATAGTGTCACAACCCAAAACGCCATGATTCATATGTTTTACCACCATGAGATCCTCCATATTTAATAGAAAATGTTCAATACGTCTGTGGATTTATTATTTATTTGTTGTTTATTTAATGATTCTGTCAGTTTCATAGTTTGTCTTCATTCAGGATAGTCAGTCTTCAGGCCAAGATTTGAACCCAAGACCTGCTAATCACTCAGCCAGTATGTTTGTTACATACTTTGGGTAATGACTGAGACATTCTCAAATTTTTAGGCTATTGTTATAAGAAAAGTGGAAAATTATACATAATATTCAACTTTGGAAGTTATTTTATCAATTTATAATTTTCATGAAAATTTGTGTGTTCCTGTCTCTGATCATATAAAAAATTATTTACTAAATTGATATGTTATTAAAATGTGTCATTCCTGTAATAAAATTGGTTGTCAACTATATATTTTGTAGTCAAATTCTACAAACATAGATCATACTGGATCAGATCATTTGCTGGTGTTTTATTTTCAGCTGGAATTACTGTGGTAAGGACACACTTCTTGAGGACAAGAACCTTACGTTTATTGATGAGGTCACCATCACCTTAACAATGGCTTCGTGTTCTCCATAATGCTGTTGTTTTTATTAGATATGTTCTTAAAATTGCATTATGCTATGTTTTCTGCTTGGAACAAAACTTTATTGAACATTATTTTTGTGACATGTCTTGTGAATAAATTGGTGCTGTAAATGGATCATAGAATGTAAACATGACACTTGTAACTAACACTAGTGTAATTATCTGCACAATAAATGTTTAATAGAATGAACATAAACATGTTTAATTTTAACAGTTTCTGAATGAAAAATTAATATTGTAATTAATTACAATCCCAAAGTTTCTCATGCATGCAGACAGATTCTGTATTCAGCACTGGCATTTTCCCAGGCCATCAACGTAAGTACTTTTGATGTTTGGGAATGTCCATAAGTGTGGTTATGTTTAGAGGAACATTCATCTTGTTGACTGAAGGTAAGTGATTAATTGGCAGACCTTGAAATTATTTGAAATGATTTCAGTTGTATCAAAAATACATGTAGTTTCACAGACACATAGAATCATACCAGCCCTGAAGAAGGAGCTAGCATGATTCTACAAGACTTTCGTAGAAAAGAAAGCAGCTTCATAGCAGAAAGCTATACTAAATGAAGACTAGTAAAAATTAGTGGTGAGTTCTTACTTCTGATATAGCAGATACTTGAAACTGTATGTTATTTAATGTATTCAGCCCCGTCGTAAGGAACAGTCCATTGAAGTTCCCGAATTTGTAACTTGTAATTACATATTTTGTTTCGTTTAATGCTATCATAAACAGACATTTTACTTCAATATTGTTCCGTTCCCAATGCTATCTGGATGTTAGCATTATTTATTTAACCTAATGTGAATTTATATTTAATAATGCTTTATTAAATTTAAGAGAGAAATATTTCCTGTTAACATGTAATTTGTACAATATTTTTGTATATTTTGAATAATTAAAATAATTTCCTTCGAGTTCCGATTTTCGTTTGTTTAGTAGGGATTTTATTTCATAATTTATACGAGAATTGTATTGGCAGCCCTGGTAGGTAACACGATTCCGCCAAAAATGAAACAAGGTGGGAAGAAGAAGCCGGTACAAACGACGAAGATTGAGGAAAATGGTGATAAATTATTATCGGTTGAATGGTTAGTGTTATTAATTGTTAAGCGAAAGCAATATACTTTATAAGGAGTTCATATATATTTAATTTTATAGCTATAATGATGAAAAGAACCATGTGCTGGTCAAGCTTTAGCCATGTCGAGTTTACAGATGTAAAGTTTTGCAACGTGTCGAAAATAATTTATTTTAATATACTTTAATGAGTACTATAGCTTAAATTAATATTACAGTTTAACGCCATAAGCACTATTTACGTTACTTTGCTTTTTATTTAGCAAGCCTTGCCTCAAACGTAGGAAAATATCAGACAGCGATGAAAAGGATGAAAAGTTAAATGAATCTTTGACTAACGGCAGTAATAAACGCTGGTCTGTTGTTGAAACGGACGTCGAACCTGAAATTTTGGAAGATATGGGTGTTAGCATGCTTGAAGATGAAGGAGCTTGTGATGGTCAGAAAGTATTGAAGAATTCAGTGGAACAGGTTAGTATTTTGATAGTCGTGTAAGGAGTATTATTTGCAGATACTTTTGTATGATAATGTGTTTGAAAACGGAAACGTAATGATCCGAAATTTTACTTTCAAATTCATTATCATCAAAGATTATATCTACAATATCAAAGTAGAACTATAATAATGTATGCAGTGATAACTTTGATTTTGTGCATGTGTAAATAAAACTCCAAATTTACGTTCTGTATTATATGTAAATAAAACATTGTTGAATTCCAGTACCTTCAGTCAATTCCCCTATACTGCTTCAGATGTTGTGGCATTTTTTGTGTTTGTTTTAGGAACAGACACTCACATTTCCAATTCCATAATTTGAATTCTTACGAAAACTGAAAGTATACCAATTGTATGATATTTTTAAAGAGAACGTTCTTCATTCTAGCATCAAATTGTTTGCCAGTTTCTTTCTTTATAGTAAATCATAAAAGGAAATTAAAACATTGGACTTATCTGCTTCCTGTGGAACACTGCTATTAAGTGTCCTAAATTCATCACAATAAAGGTACTTATAGAAGTGTATGAGCAAAGACGGTGCAATTTATAATTTAACTATCGAGTCTTTTTTATAATGGCATGGAAACATTTTATGAATTTAAAATACTGTTTACATGAAGTGCATAAAATTAACAGATAATGGGAAGTTTCAGGTCATTCCATCCATGTTTAATTTCCAAAATAATTAATGAATTTCAGTTTGAGATTTCAATTTCTCACACTGACGAGTATGAAGATGGCTGTCTTAGGGTTGTTGTGCCCTGTAATGTGGTAAAAATTAACAGAACTTTTAGAGGCAGTAATCTCTGAAACACGAGTCAGATTGTGCCAGACTGCATGGTTCAACATCCCAGAAGACAGCCATCTTTATGTATTTCAATGTTTTTTTGGATGGAGATATTTTTAGGTGATGAACAGACGAGAAATTTAACATTTGCTAAGTGGCAGGGAATTTTATCAATACTGACCTTTGTCTTGGTTTGAGCCACATATATAACTCCATTCTTCTGACTGCATTGTAATGTTTGGGAACAGAGGAGAAAGGTCATTTAGATAAAATGAGTTTGTTCACCCCAAATGATAATGTTATATGTTTTGTTACGTACCATTGTGTACAGAGGTTGTTCATCCCTGGATATTTGTATTATCCCTTTGCCTGAATGTCTTGCAGTATGAATATTATTGTAAGAGTTCCTTTAGAAACGCAACAGATGGCAATTAGAATTAATGGAACTAATGCTTTAATATGAATATGTTCATGGAAGTCCTGTGAAGCCATTTTAATGTGTCTGGAGATCATCATTTTGTTGCCTGTAGCAGGTTGATATAATTTTCAGTTTTTGCTTTTACTCCTAAAATATTTATACTACTGTATTAGAGCAGATTATAAAGGAATTCTGGGCTCTTGAAAAACTGGAGGTTCATATAAAATTTTATTCATTTTTGTAATAATTTTTATTGTTTATGTATTTTAGCTAGTTCAGCTAATTTTTCATATGTGTACCATGAAACTTGTTTTTCTTCAGTCTGTTCATTTTTTGTTAATTATTTTTACCCCTAAACCTGACTAAATTATTGTAGGTTCTGATGTCATATTCTGTTTGTTTATATCGTGATCGCTCTTCAGTGGGGCAAGGAATAATACAATTTTTTATAATGTTATAAATATTTGCTCTCAGAAATTTGATCTCAGTTTATTATATGATATCCTATGTTGCTTAGTTCATACTTTATAGGTTCAGAGATTTTGCTGTGCACTTTATTGTTAAATACCTACAACTGACATTCTTCTGTCATAGTTACAATTCACTCACACCTAAATCAAGTGGCAAAGTTACTCGTTTGTATGTGCTGATCTTTGGTGTTTTGCGTGTTAGATGGGATAATGACAGTTTTCTGTTTGGATAACAATTTCTATTCCCGATATAATTTAAATCTTATTTTTACACAGGAGTCTGAAACGTCATCTCCAATTTGTGAATCTGTAATGGTATCAAATGACAATGAATCAAGTCCTCAACCTGTTCAACAAGACAAGTCAGTAGACCACAGAAAGAGCAATGAACTTTCTGAAGATTTTTTTCTTTATCGACGTAAGCAACCGGTGCTACCCAAAGGAGAAGGTAACGCACATGACTATTTGGTAATGTGATGTATTTAATGTATCGTTTTGAACCAACTGAGAGGACATCGTGTAAGCTTGAAGATTTGTCTGTAATAGTGATTACTTCTGGAGAAGATTAGATTAGTTTATAATTTAATCATACCCGGTTATGTCTTCTGTTGTTTTAGATGTATTTTTAAAACTGTCGGATGAGATGGTACTTATGATATTTCGATGGTTACCAAAGAATATGCTGGTAAGATGTTCCCTAGTCTGCAAACGCTGGCAGAGAATTGCCTATGATGAAGTGCTATGGACTAGGATGGACCTAGGATCTAGGACTCTTAATTCTGGAAGTCTTGGCCATGTGTTGACAAGAGGAACCACTATCCTTCGACTGGCTCAGGCTGAAGTAAGATGTTTTCCTTAAGAACTGTGTTATTTGAAGTGTGAAACGGTAACTCTGGGGCGGTAGAATCTGAAGATTTAACACCACTGATACTAAAGCTCATCCTTGCATATGATGTAATAGCCAATGCCCATGAAGCTTGATTGCAAGTTCATTTGACGCAGAAAAAATTTAAATTAAATTCTGATGGTGGTGACTCTGGTAGCAAGAAATGCAAAGATCTGGTAGAGTCTGTGTTTTGAAAGAGTCTGGAGTCAGGCAGTTGATTTTCTGTTGCTGTGTTTGGTAGGAAACTGGCTTCAGTCACCATGAAGAATTTTTTTGTATTTAATTTAGTTTATAATGGAATTTTATAAATGTATTTCCATTGTGATTTGCAAAGAATTCTGGAATAAATTGTTACTTGTTGACGTAAGAAAGGATAATTCCCATCACTTTTACAGGTTATATTATGCTAGTATTAATTACAATAATAATATTTTATATACGAAGAGACTTTCATGAACTGCGTGAGAATTTCTGTAACATGAAGGTCTGCAGAAATGTTCGCTGAAACAAGTGAGAATCTTTGTTATGTGGGAAGACAATTTTTGTTTTCTTGTTGCAGATATCTGATCCTGTTTTCTTCAGTAACTGTTCAATACTAATCAAGGATGTTCCGTGTAAACTCCAGTATTTGGATCTAAGTATGGCTATCATATCTGAAGAAGGTATAAAAAAGTTGCGTCAGTTTTGAAGTTACTGGCCCTTTTTCTGTAATTACATGGTCTTCAGGGTTTGACAAATGTTTGGCTCAGTTCACCAGCCAGATCACGATTATATTTGTCAAGAGAATTTGCATCTATCTATCTGCACTGTTGCAATTTCTCTACACAAACTTGTTTAACATAACCTACAAAACATATAAGATATTTATCTTATGTATGTAATATTATTGACATTCACATTTAAGTAAAAACTCTCCGTATAGAATATCATGCATGCGTCCTCCAACTTTGCCTGTCTGCCCATTTTACGACATCATTAAGATCTATTTATTCCTGAATTCTGTTCTACGGTTTCGAATTTTATAACTAAATGTTGATATGTAATATTGTTAGGTCTTGCCGACTTGTTGAGCACCTGCAAGAATCTTCGGAAACTAAGCTTGGAGCATTGCAGGCTTAATGACAAAGCGTGTGCTGCGATTGGACAAAATTATAACTTGGACACTCTTAACATGTCTGCGTGTTATGGCATCACAGAGGCTTGCGTCAGTAATATTCTTACTGGCTGCAGGAAGTAAGTATGGTTAAATGTTGTTTCGATCAAAACAATGTTTTAATGATTTTTGAAACACACGTGCTTATTCTTATATCACGAAGATTTCTAGAGTAATATTTTTTAACATTTTTTTGTAATTAATTAAAATAATTTTAATTTCATGATCCAAAATAGCTAAGTCAGTGCAGTGACTAACTTACAGGCGGTATGGGGTTCCTTTCTCCACTGCAGCAGAGATTTTTATCTTATCAGCACTGGGGTCGGGGGGCTCTAGGTTGTCCATGGGAACCTCTTGTAATCTTTGATGTCAGACATGTTTAACAAAGCAGACATCTGTTTCGGTTTATTTCAAGAAATAATGCACGTGCTATGTATGTATGTTGAAATCGTTCCTGCCAATTTTTATGTTTGTGTATTCTCTTTTCTCAGATTGTCAGCTCTTAATGTAGCTTGGACTGACCTATCAGTGGCTGCTTTAAATATTCTGTGTACTAAACTGCCTCGTTCAATGCAGAGGATTAATATCAGTGGCTGCCGCAAGACTCTTACTGACAATCGTATGTATATCTTTTAAACAGGAAGCAGGCCAAGAAGAAATGTGAAATTTAAATTTAAGTTCTCGCCTATTATCTTGAATCATAATTTTTTACATCGAACGAAAACAAATTCTACACGTCAGTATTCACATGACGCAAATTTGTAGGCTTTGTTATATATTTATATAGTATTTTTCCTTTGATATATCCTGTATTCATGCCCCGATTTACAGGATGGATAAGAACTAGATTAAATATTACGAGATTTCAGATTCTTACGGCAGCGAGTGTGGCAGTCTTCTGGGTTGTTCTGCCATGTAGTCTGGTAGAAATTTACCGTGTTTCAGAGGCCTTTGCTGCCTCCATCAGGAGAATCATGATGATGATCCTAAATTAAAGATTATCGGTTGTACAGTTCATAAAATTGATTTTATAGCTTTCATTTGTCTTGTATTTCTGTTACTTCCGATGTTTTTTTTAATACTGGAAGACGACAGTTCAAATATCATGTACCAAGGATGAATATTAACACATACAAATGCATTACTTTGTAAATTTTTAAGGTTTTGTTTGAATAAATGTTCCTTTTTTTTTATTTAAAAATGGACAACTTGCTCAAGACCATTTAGTACTTGAATAAATACATTATTACGAGTTTAATGTAGTTTTTTCAGGAGTATGCTGGTAATTTTAAAGCAGCAAATAACCATTGCTGTAAAAGTACCACTGAACCCACCATTACTACTGATTTATCTTCTACTGCAGTATCAGAGAATGTAAGATGAAATTGTAAAATGCTGTTATATGTCTTTATTTGCAGATCTTCGCCAGTTAGTCGCCTCTTGTCCTGACCTGGTTGAGTTGGATCTAAGCGACTGTACAACCCTAACTGCAGAATCAATAAATATTATAACCAACTTAGATAAAATTGAGTATCTTGCACTCAGTAGATGTTACAGTATAGCTCCAGCTGCGTACTTGTAAGTACATGTAATACAGTGCACACTTATTTGTTTTAAGACTCTACTGGCACAACCTATCGGAACAGGTGCGCGCGTAGCATAACTGGCATGTATGCTTTGTTATTGCCTGTAGATTGTACGAATGCAAAATATAGTTCAAATGGATTATAACTTGAGGATTTGCACAACGTATAACAAGTTTTTCTACCATCATTTTTAGGCATATTTTTATTGCTCTTGGGTGCCTAATAATACTGCTTCATCCTTTGGGATGTACTCACGAAAGTCAGGAAGATGGGATTTTTTAAAAATTTGATAATGGGAAGTATAACTAAAATTTCTTAATATATTTTTTGGTGAAAATTGGACTACGATAACGGACGCTTTACGTGAAGACCTACGTGAATTTTTGTACTCCAAAGTGACTGGGGATTTCATTCATGAGAAATGGCCAGCCAGGGAATTTCCCCGCCATTCGCAAAGGTAATATTGTGGTGAATTGTCTGGAATTGTTATGCTATGCCTTTTTTTTTAGTTGTGTCATGTCACCAAAAGATTACCTGTAAAGTTGTCAAAATTCTTTTAAGAGAAGATGTTGGATTGTGTTACTGCCTTCCTGGTAATAGCCATGTTTGTATTGTTATTTCAGGCTATTATCATCTGTTAACTCACTGATGTACTTGGATGTTTTCAATTTGATGAGCGAGCAATCAGTAGCAAACCTGCAAGAGAACCTTCCCGATGTGGATGTTAACAAGTTTCTATTTTCAAGTGTTGCTCGCCCTACTGTCGGCATACGAAGGACCAGTATTTGGGGTCTGCGTGTCCGAGACTAACAGACAACATGAAATGTCTAAGATACATTTTTTTAAAAAAAAAATTTGCTTCACTTGGAAACTGGGTGCTGTAAGGAAGATCGTTGTGGTGGATACTGAACGCATATTAGTCATGGAGCAGCGAAGGAATATGTGGCACACTATCATTAGTCGGCCGTGCATTTCTCTGTTACCAGATGATACTATGAATAGCCAAATATCAACTTAGCAGTGTGTCATAAAATTATTAAATATTTTAGACAATTTTGTTTAATTTATTTGTAATGTCATTAATATAACTTTAAAATTACTGAAACAAAATAATTCGCCATAGTCATGCAAGCATTAAAACGTAGGAACACCCAGATACATGCCAATTTTTGAACCCAAGTCACCGTTAACATGAGCTAATTAAGAGTCAGTGTTTTGTTTCAATAGAAGAACTTTATTTCAAATGATTTTGGATGGATATAATTAATGAAACTTGTAAATCAGAAGTTCTGGGTAAATAAATGGGGTACATGGTTATATATATTCTGCATGAGATGGGAGTACATAAGTAAAATAATCGTGTGATTTATTAAAATTGTAGTAAAATATTATTTATTTTGAATTATAATTATAAATAGGTTTAGAACCGCTTCTGGCTTTACAATTATTTTTTTTCTCAGTCTTATAGTCATTACTCAGTTGTGATTTAAATTGGACAATTATTTTTTTAAATTCCATTTTAGTCTCAGCATGTGATATAACCTCTCTTTAGTCTTCAGTCTCCTCTGCAGACCCTACTTCCTAACCTTGCTCCCTCACCATCCTACAGAAAGACGATTCTTCAGTCCTCGTGAAACTTGATTCTTAATTTTCTCTTTGTTTCACTGCCTTTCACATCCAGTTGACTCTTTCAGGTTGGCCTTTATTTTTCAGAAGTGATTTAATATTGCCTGGAATTCATAGAACGCAGTATTTTTAATAATTGCTACTTTTGAATTGCATTGGTTTTTTACTGCATCACAATTATATGTATATACAGAACTAATGTATATTTTAGGTTATGTTGCAGTAATATTTTATAGCTTCTTAAACACAATGTTCCTTTCTTTGCAATCTTCCAAAAGCGATTCACAGACCAGTAAGTTACATTTATTATTTATCTTGCTGTCTGTTTTGTATTTTACGTAAAATATCGAGAGAAAATAGCTATTTGTGTTGCGTTTACATGTATCGCTGTCTGTTCTTTGGACATTTTAATCTAGTTTCTCAGCTAAATTTGTGACATTGTATCAGTCTGTATAATCCCATTTGTATTCCTCTGCTGTACTCGTACATTTCTTATTAGATCTGTGTTTTGGAACATTAAGTTTCTTGATTTAGAACTGTTAATGTAAGTCACATGTCATGTAGATTATATAGAACATAAGTGTCCATATTGCGCCATTTCAACAATGAGGTAACATGTCGGTTTATCGCTTATCAGTTCGTAAATGTTTGAAGGACAAATATAGTGGATTTACAGGTATGAAGATGTAATTGTTCAGAAAGAAACCTGACGGAATTCAGAAAATGTCGGTAAAAATCTTGTAGAAAATTTGAGTCTATTTAATAAATATACAAAGATGAACTTGCCATTGTAGGTATAGGAGAAGATAGAATAATTTAAGTGGTTTTTATTCCCCTGTTCAATTTTCCCAGTAGAAATGAAAAGTTGCATTATACTTTTCATTTCTATAGAAATTTCATTCATTGATGGTCAGAGGGACAAACATACTGCAGTAATAATGACTCAGTGCCAAAGTTTGCAAACCTGAAGTATCGTATGAATTATTTAAACCATAAAACAGGTGTACTTGAATGAATAGGTAACCATTTATTTTTAAATATATATAGATAATAGAGTTTAAAAATAAATTGGGTTAGACTTAGAACCTATGGCGGAAACTTTCATGTATGTTTTTTTTTTACAACTCTTAAGTTTATTTCAGTTGGTTTTAAAGTTATGATTTATATTATGGAATGATTTCACAATGTAAACAAAGTGGAATAAACTTACAGATGTTGTAAATGTAATGTTCATGTAACTTTTCAATTTTGATGTAAATAGAAGTCATAAAACCCTCCTGGCTTGTGTTGGCTGTTGAATACATATCACATTGTGTATTGTGTACACAAGAAAGACTACTGGCATAATCAAGTATATAGAGATATGTTACTATTAACTTTATCGACTACAGTCACAGGGATGTGATTGAAATGTGTTCATATTTAGGGCTGTTTTCTTGTTTTTTGATTTCTTTAGCCATAAGTGTGTCAAGTGATTGCTGCATTAATGTTATGTATCATGTACTTTAATTATAAATTAATTTTTGTTTCCTATTTACTGAAATGCACGTTGTGATGCAATCAAGCTTTCTTTGGTTACAAGGAAATAAGTTTAGACATTACAGAATGTTCCAGTATCTGGCAGTCATAAGCATTTGAATATCAGTGAAGGTCATCTTTGTCCTGAACTGATTATTTATTGTTATTATTAACTTACGTAGTTGTGTTTTGAAAGTGAGTTGAATGAGCACAGACATTTGAAAGAATGTGATGTAGTTTATAGATATAAAATTCTAATTATTTTTGTGGGAAAGTGGTTCTTTAACGCTTTTCATTCTGATGGTGAAGTAGGTTGTAATGCTGAAGTTCCTTGTGTTTAAATTATAAAACTAGTAGGCATGTTCTTCACATGGCGAATGCGGATGACAAAGATGATGAATTAACATGCAGTGTCATGTAGGAAGGTTTATGTTATTTTTAGTGTCTTTAATTTTGTTTCTGTATATAATTTTGTGAATTTAGTTGTGCCTTGGTCTACCTATTAGAAACTTTCCAAATGGTTTTGTCATAAAAGTTCTGTATACAATTATTGCTTTCCCCATTCTGCCCAGCCATAATTTATTTTGCAGATCCTTAATATTACTGGAGAGTCCTTGTGAGAAAATGGAACAGATTGATTGGACCCCTACTGATTACATTACAACACTGAGAACTAAAGTTCCTGTATTTTTGAAGAAAATGTTGGTAGTGTATGTTATGAAGAATGGAAGATTACCGTAAATGATTGGAAACAGTTTTGTCCTGTTTTGAATGGTTCTTACCAAATATTTGCCTAAAAGAACTGAGGAAAACAATTACTGACATGATATAATCATTTATAATGTAGACATCTGTACGTTCCTGTTAAGTGTTGGTCGATGTTAATCAAGCCAGAATGTCCTGATACATTTTCGTAAAACTGCCCATTATCGACATAATGGAAACCCGTTCTAGAGTGGTTACATGCAGACAGAAAGGGCGAAGCTAATCGTGGCATTTTTGCACCTTTTAATTGCTGAAAACTTCAAACATCGCTTGCACATTATGCGCCAGTTCTCTACATTTGGGCGATGATAGTTATCGATACCTCGAGTTTCGATATTTTCTGTCTTCTGAAGCAAATCAACATAGCAAGGTAAAGTGTAAGAACGACATTCTACATCCGTTTAAAAGTTTATTATACGTGTCAGTAGTACAGTGCTTCCCGAAATACTGTTGTGAAAATATAACAGGTATTATTAAAACAAATAGTAAATTCACAGTTGTCTGAGGAACGCAATAGTGGGCTGCAAAAAGGTGGAGTTTAAATTAAATGAGCATATATGTCTTGTTTTTGCAGATAATGTCAAGCACTTCCAATTGCGAGAGTTCTTTGACGGATTCAGATGCATTAATTATTAGCAAAGATGATTCGATTCTTGGGTTAAATAAGAAACAAGTTATTTTAGAGAATTCTCATTTGAGCGGTGGAGAGACGAATCTTAACCTACTTGAAAAGACTGGGACCCATAGTGCTGGCGATTCTTCACTAGATTTTATAGTGAATGAACGGTCAGATATGCCGCAAAACAATTACAGCACAAAAAGGAAGCGTGCTGATAGTCCTGATAGCTGTTGTGTTAATCTAGATAACGAAGGTAAGTAACTTCATGATACCATAAGGGGAAGATTAGGTTAATGTACGGAATATTCCGAATACACAAAAGGTGAAATATTTAAGCAGTTCTTTCACTGTAGTCCTCTTAAAAATGTTTAATATATAGTTTATAAGGCATAGAACAACTTCTCAATCAGTGCTTCCACATTAAAATTATAACCTGAAATTTATTTTATAATTAATAAGCTGCACTAATCAGTTTTTTCCCCAGGAACTAACGGTTAACTTCTCTGCCTATGTTGCAACGTAAGAGTTGATAAATGATGATGAATGCATCCCTGGGTCTTAAAACATTGAGAAGCAAAAATTATATTTCAGAGATTTTCAGTCAGAATTCTTGTAGTGGGCTTTTGATACTTGATGATGAATCCTCTCTTGAAATAACACTCTTTTCTGATTAATATAATCGATTAGGTATATGCTGTATTTGTGCTAATGTGATACATAATGCAATAAAGAGCGACACTGGACTCTCTTTTCCATTACTGTCGACAAACGGCAGCAGTATCTAGATCACTTGTAGGTTTTAACCACACTGATTATGACCATAATAGATACCAGATTTACTCATACCTACAAAAACACTGGCTTCTAAGAGCCGTCTCGTGTTCAGTTTGTGATAAGGGAGAAACAGTCTCCAAAATGTTGAACACTTGTTCGACACTGACGCAGTCAATCGTTCAAGAAGACATCCTGTCATTTAGCCGCGATGAAGGCTTTAAATTGTTTTTTGCACAAGAATATTTACCTGTAAGAAATGAATTGGTAGTTCCATTCAGTTCTTGGTATACGTATCTGTTTCCTTTCAGAAGAAAGTTTTGGGTCTAGTGTTGATTCTGAAGTTGAGGATACAAGTCCCGAAGAGAAGCTAAATGAATTGCCCAAAGCTCCTGCTTCGTTAATTGCCTTTGATCCAACCATCGATATGCATCTTCCACACACGGTGTCATTGCTAACAACTCCAGATGGAGGAAAAGTTTATGTTGTTGGTACGGCTCACTTTAGCATGGAAAGCCAGGAAGATGTTGCTAAGGTAAGTTGCGTCAGATGAGATTATTAATTTTATTATTTAGTTATAAAAATTTTT
>NW_019059725.1:766421-818617 GCF_000696155.1 Zootermopsis nevadensis | reverse complement strand
CTCGAATTAGAGGACACTTAAATAAAATCTAAACATTCAGCATTTTTAATATCAAAGTCTACTATCAGATATTATTAAGATATTTAATAGATTATAAAGAAGAAATATTGGTATAATTTGAGGTATTGTCATGGCATTTACTGGAGAGACTAAAAAAAAAACTCTGTCATGATAAGTGGTCTCCAAGTCAAGAACAACCTATTTTTATCATAATATTATCTTCCTATTTGCTGTTCGGTTACAAGTAAATTTTCTCAGGTGGTACTGCCGCTGATTTGTAATCAGAAGGCCCCCTGTGATGAATCTCAGCTGGAATACCAGCTATAGTGACATATATCATGGTTTTACTAAGTCTCTGCGCATGAATGCTAAGATGTTACGTTGAAATGACCAGAACTGTTTCTGCTGATATATCAAGGTCATCTTATCATTAAATACTTCATAACGCCGCAGTTGATACAGGTTTATTAATTATCATTTGACCCATCTACTCATCATCCTTTGTCATTCAAGTGAATACTAACCCACTTTTTTGCCCACCTGATTTCTGCAGAATCCGCCACGGTGGTCTAGCGGTTAGAACGCTAGCCTTGTAATCCTGGGGTCTCGGGTTCGATTCCCGGCGGTGCCCGAATTTATAACTTGTGTTGGGCAAGCCCGTGGTCTAGGCAACACAGAGTTTTCCTCCGTGGCATCCCAACAATTACTCCATTCACACACAGAAGAAGGCAATGGCAAACCACTTCTGTATCACCTGCCTAAAAAACATATGTGAACAGGTCCCAGTCCGAGAAAAGGATGGAAGGATCCGGTTCATAATGTCGCCAACCTCCTGTAAAGGAGACGGCGTAATAAAGAAGAAGATTTCTGCAGAACACACAAAACACGTGCATTTTTTAAATGTTTACCGTGATTTTCATTTGTTTATCGACCACAGTATTTGATTTGGGTTGTAATTTGTGTGAAATGTCATCATACCACCACTCGCCTACAAGCCAGTCAGTTAACGAAACCTTGACCTGATGATGTAACGCGAGTCAGACTTTGACAAGCTCTTCAGTTTTGTAATGTCATATATCCTGTCATTGTTTTGTTTCAGATAATCCAAGCCGTTCAGCCCCACATAGTCTTGGTTGAATTGTGTAAATCAAGAGTTAATATTCTTCAACTAGATGAGAAAACCATCTTGGAAGAAGCTAAGAATATTAATTTTGGTATAGTCTTTTGCTTTAAATAACTAATTACGTGGAGTAGAGTTCTTTTTTCTTTTAAGGAGCTGATAGTTCGACTAGCCGAGACGTTCCGTGTGTGCTATGGAACCGAAACATTCGTTGCCGAGTTTATCTTATATAAACTACTGATATTTACAAAGAAATAAATGCATCACAGGCTTTAAAGTCTAGCCAATCTGAGAAGTCAGTTTTTAACGCATTCTTTGCACAAATCGTGGGCTCGTCGTGTCTGTACATACGTCGATCCATCCGTCCGCTTGATTCAACTTGAGAACCGCTCCATGGGATTTTGATGAAATTTGATGTGGATGTTGTGTAAATATGCACGATCTCAAAATTGTACTTTAGAATATCCTACGGGTAGTAATAACAAAATGATGGGTGCTGCGATCTGGCGGCCAAAGGGGGACTGTCGAAAATGGCAGATTTAATACCTGTAAATGCATGTTGCAAAGAAGGCATCGTGGGTGTATATGTTAAGATAATTTTAAGAAGTGACTGTGTGGGTAATATTTGCTTCGTTTATAAACAGAAAAGTTGCGGTCTACCATTAGGCAGAATGGGGTTGTCCACGGTCTGATGTACATTCTTCTGCTCAGTATGTCAGCTGATCTTACCAAGCAACTGGGCATGGCTCCAGGCGGAGAGTTCCGACGAGCATTCGCCGAAGTAAGTCGTTACACGCGTTATCTGTTGAATTCTGGTGCAGAAACATTTAAGGGGAAAATAAATTTCTTTCCTTGTGTTCGTAGGATGTTTTGTCACCTGTTTGTAAAATATTTATTCCTATTTCCAACAATTTTTATGTGTTGTTTATTGAATACTTTGTTTTCGCTGATTCGTGATATCCTTAAGCCATGTTTTTTTAATGTACTTTTGCTTAAGGTAAATTTGTTTCAGGCTCGACGGGTTCCGATGTGCCTCATACATTTGGGCGACCGACCTATACACATTACTCTACAGAGGGCCTTTGCTTCGTTGTCGTGGTGGCAGACTATACGTCTTATGTGGTACCTTTTAACCTCTAAGGAACCGATCAGGTAACACTGCCGTCACTTACGAACTCTTGTCTTGCTGTAAGTGTTTTAAGATTTTTACTCATTTTAGGTGTCATTTTTGCGGAACCAATAAGGATTTAAATTTCGTAGTTTGCGGATAGAGCGTCTGATTTTATCTTGGACATTATTAGTTCAGATCTCAGGATGAGGTTCAGCAACCAAGAGAAATTTTAAATTTCAATAGATACTGGTTTAAAAAAAAGGGGAGGGGATGTACAGTCTGTCACATATTAGTAATACTGCTTGGAAAAAAATTTAAGCAAAATGAAAAGTTGCCGTTTGTTATCGGCTCTGCTGCATCGCGTATTATGAATTCTGAAATTAGGAGAAATTAAAAACTAATATCATTTGCTGCTCACATTTTTATGATTGTAACGTACCGCTAAAAGAAACGTGAAATTTAAAAATTGATACGATCCGGATAATACATATTTGTGATGATTAGAATTGCTGGTTTTATTATATGTCATATTGTCAGTTTGTGGTTGAAAATGGATTTATCCCATGTGAGATGACAAGGTCTCACAGCAGCAAGTGTGAAGATTGCTGTCTTCGGGTTGATGCACCATGTAGTCTGGCAGACATTTAGTCATGTTTCAGAGGTGTTTGTTGCCTCCGTCATCAGGGTGATGGCCTCGATGATGAAGGCAGTATTGCCTTGATGATGGAGGAACAAGCACTTCTGAAACATCTGCAAACTTCAACCAGACTGCTGCGCGGCAACCGAGAAGACAGCCATCTGGATATACCGCATATTTAAAAACAGTTTTGAATATTAATGTTCACAATTTTTCACACAATGCAATTTTTTTTACTCGCTATTTTATGCATTTACATGGTTTTGTCGCTTATCTGTAGTCTTTTTCATTTGCAGCAAGGAGGAGGTAGAACGTTGCAAACGACGGGACCTCTTAGAAGAAATGTTAAGTGAAATGGCTGGGGAGTTCCCAGCCCTCGGAACTGTGTTCGTTAATGAACGTGATGTGTTTCTAACCCACTCTCTGCAGTTGGCGGCTCAAGCGCAGCGTTGCGGTACAGGTGGGCTCCCTTACACAACTTACAAGTCCAACATTTACCATTGCAGATGGTCGTAATCATCCAGGAATATGATAGGACGTACGGCCCACTTCTTGTCCTTTATCATTCGGTTAAACGTACGTGGGTCCGCCCCATTTAATCTATATGAATTCAAGGTTTATTATTACTTGGTGTTAGTGACTGGGACAGGGAATTTTAATGCACGGGTGATTCCTGAGGTAGTGAAAATGAAACGATGGCTAATAATAATAATTCTGCACTTACTAACGTATGAGGTTAACTAAGGAATCATTGTTCTAAATCAAAATATTCAGAAATCCATACGTTTGTTATAGATGTTGTACCTGTACGTGTGGTGGGAGTGGTTGGACTTGGCCATGTCCCAGGAATAGTAGAGCGCTGGGGTAAAGTTACTGCTGAAGACATTCCTCCAATTATGAAGGTGCCGCCTCCAACCCTCACTAGCCGGCTACTAAAACTGACGGTAAAAGCTTCCCTCGTTGGTCTGGCCGTGTGGGGCGTGTCTCGAATTCTGCCCAAATCCATGTCGAACTGCGTCGATTCAGTCCGAACGAGTGCCCACGGTTTTCTTCGCATCGGAGGTATAGGCCAAGGAAGATTTTGAGGTTCGTAGAACGTGATTTGTCGGTAAATATTTTCTGGTAAGTACTAATGCTTTAAAATAAACTGAGATTGTAAGATTTGTATATGACTTACATATCATTTGACGTACTCGTTTTACGTCAATACATTTTGACATCCATCAGAGACATTTTATTTTGTTTTAAATTCAAAGCTGTTGGTATAAAGGAAATTACGTTTGTTGGCCTAAGTCTCACTGGTAATACGAAAAGGTTAATTGGAAAATAAATGTGTTTCTTTCATGCAGAAAAAGCTCGTCACAAAGGTTTTGAGGATGACCCTCTAAAACCTTTAACTGCGTGTATGACCCGATTTAAGAGTCGGTTATTCTGAAATTTGCCCACGGAGGATATGTAAGAGTTTCGTGTTATTCTGAAACTAAACATAATTAGCCAAATTGATCTTTGCAAAGGAGACACGTCACGTTTTGTTTGAGGCAAGAACTAATTTTTAAATATCGCAGTTTCCTCGATTTTAAGATGCACTTTTTTTCACATTTTAAAATTTCTGAAATCTGGATGTCTTACAATTGATTGCATCTTAAAATTGAGGAAATACAATGTTATTTAGATGAGCTTTTTGCTTCAGAGGGTTAAGCGGCCAATCCACGTATGAGTCCGGCTTGGCTCGGGTTCTATTGAGCCAAACTCGTTTGTGGGTGGGGGGTCACGAGCCGAGTCTGCTGTGCATGTGTGGTGAAATATATCCGAGCCTGGCTCACGAGTCAAGCTCGCCGAGCCAGATTCGTGCGTGGATGGGCCGCTTTAATTGGAATGAATTTGTTGGTGAATTTATTTTGTTAACTACGGATGAAAATTGATTTGGCTGTTCATGCGGATCTTTGTGTTGAGACATTGTAAGTCTGTTCACATTTACCAGTAATTAATTTGGATTTTGGAATACTGGCTAACAAATCCATCGTTTCTGTTTGGGGAATACAGTGTTGCTTTTTCTTTTCTTTTCAGTGATTGGATTTTGCGAATTAAATAAAGTTGGAATTTTTGTTCATAAGAGCAGATAAAAAAAGTTTGAACGACTCATCGTCACATTCAGAGTTGTGGGATCTGGTGGTGGTTTCATTTGACTGTGATTAATATTTGTGCTACTTTCTAATACCTAGTATTTTTTACTGAAAATCGAAGTTATTTGTGCTGCACCTTTAAACGAGGAAATACTTGTACAGCTTTGTCTTTCAGGGATGATTCATGTTAAGTATTGAAAATTATCCAGAGTTTGCTGAAATATTGAGTGATTTTTGGCGTGGCTTATTCCTGAAAGCTGAAGTTGTAAATTGAACTCCAGCCACAAAACCCGTTAACAATAAAATACATTTACAATTGTTGATACAATCTTTTGAATATTAAAAAGTATTAAAGAATCTCATACAGTTCAGGGTGAACAAGAATGATCATAAATCTGAGATGGTAAAGAAGACGATTTATCGGTGTTATTTTTGTGTATCGTTGAAGCTTATATGAAGAAGATTTTTAAATCTCAGTGTTGATAAGTTTTAATATGGAAGAAAATAACGCAAGTGGTGATTGCCCCGACGTTGAAGATTATATGACTGACAATTATCATCACATTTCACCAGACATTTTTTACACAGCAACCAATATTCCAGGTCCTGGGGCTAATATTGAAGATTTTTATACACAGTTTATGGGTGGTTGTGCCTGCAAAAATGTCAGGTGTAGCTCAGAAAACAATTGCCCGTGTGTTGGAAAGTATGGTATGAATTATGATGAAAGCGGTAGGCTATTGGATTCAAAATTCAATGGTCCAGTTGTTGAATGCAATTCTTTGTGTGGTTGCGTAAGCCAGGGAAAATGTGGGAACCGAATAATTCAGTTTGGCCCCAGAAGTGGATTACAAGTGTTTCAAACAGGCCGCAGTAAAGGATTTGGTTTAAAATCGGTAACTGAAATTTTGGAAGGTGAATTTATATGTGAATATGCAGGCGAAATCTTGGGCTTGGCGGAGGCAAAATTTCGTGCTCACACTAATATCGGGAAAATGAATTATATATTTGTTTTGAATGAACATCTGTCACAAGGCCGTGTTTTGAAAACTTACGTCGATCCAACCACTATTGGGAATATCGGGCGATACATCAACCATTCCTGCCAACCTAACGCTGTAGTTGTTCCGGTAAGAACTGACAACGCTGTCCCAAAGCTTTGTATTTTTGCATTAAAAGTGATTCATGTTGGTGAAGAGATAACATTTGATTATGGTGGTGGTAGCAGCGACGAAAGGTGCCCAGTGCCGTCTGGACCGACAGAAAGGAAGTCGTGCCGTTGTGGAGCACAGTTATGTAAAAAATATTTGCCCTATGATGAGACCTTATTTTAATGTTTGTACAGTACTTCAGTTTCATTTTTTTTTTTTTTGGGTAATAATATTTTACTTCCAATGTTTGAATTTTCTATTAATTATATACAAAGCCTGAGTCTAATGTAGACTTCATATACTGTGTGTACAAGGTGGTATCTAAAAGTTACGAGAATTTATTTATAAACAAATATTTTTCAATATGTCCTCTTCAATGTAGCCCAGTGATTTTGCCGTTATGAGAATGTTTTTTTTTAATTGTTAAATACTGGTTGCAAATATAGTTAATCACCATGAAAGCTCAAGTTCATACAAGTTTTATAATGATCAGTGGTATCATTGTGGTAGCGTTCTTGTAATTTTTGGGCACCATCTCTTAATATTTGTTGTACCAGTTCAAAATTTGTTTCTATTTGTTAATCATACATTCCTTTACAGATCCAAGCGCCTAATATTTTTTTACCCATCCCACTAGTTTTTCAATCAGAACTATTTTTTTCTTCACAATTCCAAAATGGACGATGTCTTTGTACATTTGTTTGAGCTTTTAAATGATTCACATAAAAAATCCTTAAAAAAAATCAGTTTATGTGATATATTAATGGCCCCTTAATCTTAAAAGCTTGTATTTAAATGTGCACAATTTTTTTTAGAGGGGGGGCTGAAGTATGTTGTGCCTGTTTTGAATTATATTATCCAGTTGCTTTCACCCAGAAAGTCGGCAACGTCTAGCATACAGATATTGCATTCATGCGTGATTTAATTTAACAGCCCTCGTCTCTGTCGTGCTTTATTGTTCCCCATAGTGAAATTTATACGTCCTTCGTTCATATCAAATATCCTCCATCCTTAAGGTTCACTATATTATTTATGTGGTTAAACATTTCATTGAATTACTTTTAATTGTACTTACTTTCAGCCCTAATTACTGTATGTACTTTTGTTACTTGACTTCGTATAATTTTAATTAGCTGATTATGAATAATTATACCTTAAATTAATCTTCGCTAGGTTTTGTGTGGTGGTGGTGGTTTTATATATTTTTTGTCTACGTGTCTGCCAGTGCAACAGCTGACATTTTACTTCCTGCACCACCAGCAAGGAAGCTGTAAAAATCAACTTCTTGCTCCTATGAAGTGCCGTGTCGTGTTCATCCCTGAAAAATAATTGCAGGATCCAGGGGTTTTTAATTTTCTTGGTTGTTTAAAAACATTAAATCAAAATCCAAAATTACTTTTTAAATCGTAGTACTTAACAATTTATACGTTCTTATCAGAAATGTAAAATTCAAAACATATCAACACAAAAAATATTATTGGTCCGTGCAGTTGCTCATAAAAAATTTTACTGTGCAGTCGGTATTACTCCCATGTACTGATTATACTTCTGTCACCGAAGAACACGATTGGCCATCTGCGTGCTAGTGACGCTATTATGGGAAACGTAGACAAAGAAAAAGTCCGCCAATATATTTTTGAGATATTCTTAAATATTTTGTGAATGTTTAAGCTCGTGGTACTGACACAGTTGGTACAGATGGTAGAGATGACTGTTCTGTAATTTCTATCCATATTGTTCCTTCATTGAATGGCAAATAACTAATTTCCTGAAATCCAAATCTGTCATCCCTTCGAGAAGACTTATATTCCAACTGTAAACTATTTTATTGAAATAAATGTTCTGATATATGTTGCAGTATTTACGCGTATAAAATGTGAGGGAACTGAGTATAGAATTCTATAGAAATAAAGAATGCTTTATTATTGTGATGCGTTGTTTGAATTCTACACTCATCTATGGAGCGCACAGAACGAGGGAAGGTTTGTGGGATGATTAAAACTCAAATGTGATCACAGTTATAAAATGTATTTAACAACATAGAATAATACATGACCCACACCACTTAATACGATATAGTTGGAAGACATTTTCTTTTGGTCTTAAATTCATATTAGGAACTTCCAAGTATTGTATTATTAAGTACCTAAACATATTAAGTACAAAATGATTTATATCTGGATAAAATGAATCTTGTTTTAAATTAATATTTAATAGTTGTTATTTTTTGCAGAGTGAATAGTTATTACCCAAAATACTAATTTATTCTTTGTAAAACATTTTATCTATTATAAAAATAATTCTTTAATAATTGTTCTAAGAGTACAGAAAATTTTCTAAGTACAGCAACACCATTTTTGAGGTTCTCATGGTGACGAAGATGTTATCTTAATAGTAACGCCATGTGGACTTATAGGTAAATACCAGTGTTTCTCTGAAATGTTGGTATCTACATACAAGCCTACATGTTTTCATTACCCAGATAATATTAAAAAGAATCATTGCCAACCATCTGAGTCTGTTCTATAACTGTACTCAGCTGGTTTATGAGTATTTTGGGAAGTGTTGCTATGAGATTACTGACAGTACCATTTTGTGCGACATGAACTACCATGTTTCGTACTGTCAATTGGAGATCATTTCAGATAAGATTTAAAATTAAAATAAAATTTGTGCTCAATATCTGTAACTTATGGAAGATATTTCAGGTTACAATTTTTTTTTTAAATATGCCCCTTTGTCTCTACCCCCATCTTTCTGGCAGAAAATACACATTATTTTGAAGCTCATTATTCAAAAGTACTATAGTCATTTGTCAGAGGACCTTTAAAATGTTTACAAAATAAGATTAGTTAAAACACGACTACCATATAAAAGTTTCATATAATATTAATTAGCATCCCTGTTCACCTCCGTTACCACAAAGCACAATATCAAATTAATTACAAAGGTAGCGCCATAATTTAATGATGCCTCGCTGTGCCTTGTGTTAAATAGAAAATACCGGTCAGGCAGAAGATTTTACCACAAAAGTTCAATTGAACTCTAAAGAGGCCCATCCACGTAAGAGTCTGACTTGCGAGTCTGGCTCGGGAAGCTTGACTCGTGAGCCGGGCTCGGATATATTTCACCACACACGCATAGCAGACTCGGCTCGTGACACCCCACCCACAGATGAGTTTGGCTCAATGGGAGCCGAGCCGGACTCGTACGTGGATGGGCCGCTTAAACATAAGAGCACAGAGTTGCAGATCTGTAGACTAGCAATGGGAACAATTGTCAAGTGATTCTGTGGCAAGATGGAGCTACCGGCAAACGTGCTGAGCACTGATTGAAGGGATCATTAAATATTATGGTGTTACCGTAAGAAACGTCATGATACAGTTGTATTTCTTCTACGACTAAACTCATCTCGCCCATATTGAGCAACTTCTAAATTACGTCTCTAACAGAAAACATGTTCTTTGTGTACCATATTGACATCTGAGCTTAGATTTTGCTCTTTTATTGAAAATTTATTATCTGCAATGTACTTAAGAAATCAAACTGAGATGTGTTAAAAATATTGCCTACTTAGTACTAGACTCATTGTATCACATAAGTAACGTCAGTTTATGGATGTTCCTTCAAGTACTCGGGAATATTTGTACCAGCACAGCGGAAGCCAAGATTTCCAGCAGAACTGTCTGGTGTGTTCTGACTGCGAGCGGCACAACGGTATCGGTAGCAGTAACTCTTGTGGCACAAGTAGGAGCCGCCCTTCTTTACGCGGTCTTTTCCACTTTCTGGTCCCATCTAAATAAAGAATGTAATCATGTGGATATTATGAGTCTGTTTAAGATATGAAAAATGTGAAACTACACTTTAAGTTGTAATGATAATTATGTTTTGGTTGGTATTGGCACTTAACCCCCTACTTTATAATGTGAAACTTAAATAAAACAGTGGTTTTTTTTTTTCATAATACAAAAAAATTGTGTGTGATACAAAATATAAATGTGTTTAACATTATAAGTTTTATTTCAAACATCTTTTGACTGCTGTGATTATATAACAAAATGCAAAGAAAAATAATTTAGCGGCAACAGATTTGTATCTGCAATCTAATGTAACAAACTATTACCATTCATTTGTTTCTGTGTTTTACAGAAAATAAATACACATTTGAGCCTTATCTAAATTAGCGACATGCTTTTAATGATTAACAGAAATAATAAAAACTTGCTGATATATGTAAAATCACAAAATAACTGGTTCAGAAAATGTGTGCGATTCAGTCTGGAAAGCTATCGCACTCTTGTTTATGTCCAGTGACTATTGTATCAAATAATTCTTTTTATGTTGACAGTAATAATATATTTGTGTTTTGTTATAACACACGGGAATGGAAGCAGATAAATTATGTTAAATTATTTCACTTTTTATTTTAAAATAGCTATCAGATTTGGTCAGAATATATCTGATGAAACCTTGTTTGACATAAGAAATCTGTTTGCAAAATACAAATGTAAATTTAAATTTGGCCATAAATCACGACAAAAGTAGTGATAATTATTTCTGTATGAATTTAATGGCAAATACATGCAGAACGCAGTGCATACTATATTCATAGAATGTTGCATAGCTTTGCGGTAGACATTACTTCAAATAATGAGTGCATGGCCATGTCACTTCCAATTCAAATAATTGTCTGCCGCAACATGAGATGTCCATTAGCCTAGTGCATGACATGCATAGCTGTCGACAAAGTGCCAAAATTCACTTAGACTTAACCCAGAAGGGTAGATAATGGCAACCTACAGGATTTGTAGTTGGCACGCTACTATGTTTTATGTTCCACCAGTCTGCCGTCCATTCCCAGACATTGCCAACGATGTTGTGAAGATGAAATGCATTGGTAGGAAATTCTGTCACAGGACAAGTGCTTACATAACCATCTTCTCCTGTGTTAGTATCAGGGAACTCCCCTTGCCAGATATTTACCCTGAAAATGAAAGTATTCAAATAATATTTGATGAACCACTATTAGCTTCTTCCACAGGATATGCTGGATAAGCTAAGTGTATATTGTACAGTCAGGAAAATAGAAATTGCAAAACTAGTCCTCTCAGTTTTCCATACTGACATGGCTGCACCCAAGAAGACTTGTTTTGATTCAGAGTCTGTAAAAAAATTCAAATCTTTCTGAAAGCATTGTTAATGTTAGAATTCTTAGCAATTTTCCATGCATTCAGACAGGTAAACCAAATTTCCTATCTTTACTATGGCATATAGTATGCATGATAAGAAAAATACATACAGAATTTTGGTTGGGAAGTCTGAAGGGAAAAGACTACTCAGAAGACATTACTTAAATATTCAAATTTATCCTGAGAACTAGTAATCTTTTTCTGAACCCAGGATAGGAAAAATTTATCTTCATATTTTCACTGAATACTGTGTTGTATTTTGTTCAGAGACAGCCAAGCTATCTGTGGTGATTTTGTGAAGAACTACTGCTACTCAATTTTGTTTTTAAATACTGTAAATTTTGATGTATTATTTTAGGTTCTGTATGGATTTAATTTTTGGGAGTTGTATAGACTGGAACCTCCTGAGTCCAGCTGGAAAACAAACTACGCCCCTCGCCATGAAGATGTATGGAGGACTGGAGGTATAGCGCTACGAATTTTTAACATGGTCACTAGTGGTCAGATTCAAGCCCCAGCCGCTTTACCCCTTGGGAAAAAGACCTCGGTAGGTGGATGAGTTCTACTGTTCATCGGTAGTATTTTTAATTACTTCAGATCCATGATTGAATTGTGTGACCAAACTCCATTGTAGCAATCTCGGTTCTTTATCTCTAGGTTCAAGGACAATTTGTTATACACTTAGCAGCGTTAATTTCCTACCTACAGTTAAGGGAATACATTTTATAGTATTTTGTAAGGTTATTATTCGGAAGAAACCGGAAATATTCAGTAATCCACTTGTGACACGATAATTAGTTATCGATTATTGCCATTGCCAACCGTTTCGAAAGCGATCGTCGATCTAAAGTCGCGTACAGTTGCCGTTCATAACAAATCGTGTGAAATAATGACGTGTTTTTACTTAGCCAGTATCAACAGACTGTGACTTTCTTTAAGAAGTAAGACTTTTTCAGTGTTATCGTGCTAATAAAAACCTTATTTATATATTATTATACAAGAAACATATCACCTAACCTACATCTGCCTCATCTTGTCAGTGGTTAAACCTTAATATACTAAGAATATTATTCACCAGAGTCTTGAGTGAAAGAAAATAGAAAACAGAAAATATCATATACAAACCAGGTAAGCCCTACTATTAAATATTTAATTCTAAGAAACGTGCATCTTCACTTAAGTTGCTATATCACATTGGCCAAACCCACAGTTAAATAGTAGTATAGTAAAATTGTTGATATTGTACATTCTTATGTGCTTTGTTAGTATACTTCTCTAAATTTTTCTCCAAGGATGAAGCAACCAGTATAAGTATTATGACAGTACTACTGTTATCACAAGAGTGACTTCCAATATAAATTTTGCACTTTCAATTTGCAAAGGTAATGATGGAATAAATTGTGTTACTGTTCAACACAAAATAGGTTCATTCTCAACAACTATGAAAGGTTATATGCCAAGCTACTATATATAAGAAAGGTGTAAGGGTGTCTGCTGTTCCTGGGAGCCTTACTTTCTCCATCAACAAGGCAAAGTGAATACCTAATAGCCCCTGCTGATACAGTACAATGGAACCATTTGATTCACCAAAACAAAAAAAATTGCCTTTTAAAAGGGGGGGGGGGCTGAATGAACAGAATGTTTTGAACAGTGTGAGCCCACATATAGTTGCAGCTGAAGGGGGAAATGAGGAAAGAAAGACAAAATAAGAAAAGGTAAGTTTGAAGTTCTTATGGTGATGGTGTGGACTGTGATCTTCTAAGTTAGTATTGTGTGGTCTTATAGGTAGTTGGCAACATTTTAGAGGAACACACCACCTCTATTGCCAGAGGTAAGAGGGATTTTGTTTAACCTTCTCTGATAGCTTTAGAAAGAGCCAAATTAACTTGAGGGATGTGGCACTTTCTAGGAGCATCTAATAAGAGAATACAACTTTAACCCCTTGGCCCATTCCATATTTTCTGCGTTAACTGTTTGTACTTCTATCTTGGCTACACACCAGTGTTTATCCTTTGGATTTAATTTGTTTCCCCAAGGGAACAGGCGTCCTTTGAGGCCACCTCGGCAAGCATATTCCCATTCTGCCTCAGTAGGTAATCGTTTTCCTGCCCAAGAACAATATGCAACTGCATCATTCCAAGAGACATGGACTACAGGGTGATCCTTACGACCTGCAATCAGAGGACATCAGCATTAAAGCTGCTTACAAAATGTGAGTGTGAATTTGGAATATAAGATGGTTTAATATGGTTTTCAGAATCCTTAAGTTGTCTTGCACATCTGACGTGTAGCGTTCTAGGACTTATGGGCTTTTAAGCGCCTGTCCATATACATGCGTGCATGCATGTGCACATACACACACTCCACACACACTTTACCTTCAGTTCCTGTTGGACATGGGGTTGATGTGGACACGGCTAGCATAGTAACTGAATCCTCATAATGCATTACTTCAAGATGGCATTGACGAAACACATCAGAGGCTTAAGAGAGTTTATAACATTTTCCTGACAATATAAAAATCTTCTATATACTAGAAAAGAGAATTGTAAATGTGAATATTGAATTTATTACTTAATACTCTAGTGAAATTTTGTGTATATTTACGTGTAGTTCATAAAATACTTCTTATCCGTCCAAAATATCTAACATAATTTCATAATTTGTTCTTCTTTGCCACATATTAGAATAGCCAAATGAAGTACACCGCTCCCCGGATATAACGCTGTCATTTATACTGCGGATTCGGATATACCGCGAGTCTTACTGTCGGAGTCCATTTGGAGCGAGAATCAATGAATTGGAAAAAATTTGTAGGCATCGGTTACAGCACAGTTGCGATTCGGATATACCGCGAGTCTTACTGTCGGAGTCCATTTGGAGCGAGAATCAATGAATTGGAAAAAATTTGTAGGCATCGGTTACAGCACAGTTGCCTTATAACGCGGGTCAAAACCCGCCCACCGAAACCCTGCGGTATAACCGGGGAGCAGTGTATGGTGAGATGTCAGGATGTGTAGTGAACATTTGGTTTATGTAAAGCTGTAGAATTTCTTGACTAGCTGAGCATTCTCACACCTAGAGAAGGACTGTGCTCCATTGAATCAGTTTGTTAGTTCAGCATGCATATAACTGAGTGTGGAGAAACAGTAAATCACAAATCTTATAAATTAAAAGAGACAAGAAGAACTGTAAGCCTTTTAATGCAGTTTTCATTGCCATGTCGTACCTTTTATGTTGGAATCCTGTCCTTCAGGGTGTTTCCAATTACAGCCTTTAACAGGCAGCCACCACGGTGCCCCAGCAACAGCCTGTGTTATTCCAGCCTTTGTCTCTTCGCTGAGTAATGATTCAAAGACAAAAGAATCACCAAATGATTCTGCTTCTGTTCTGTATCCAGTTGCATTTACAAATAATTCAAATTCTGCATTACTAACTTCATGAATGTCCAGGTAGAAGTCAGATATTGTCACTTCTCTGGACGGTCCTTCTCCATCTGCTACAAATACTGGTTCATCTGTGCCCATCATGAACTTACCACCTTTTATAAACACCATTTGATTTGTTCTTGGATAAATGCTTTGTGCATTTGCAGCAGAAGAGTACTTTTCACTATTAATGTTTAATGAAGTGTCTTCTTGAAGAATTGTTGAATCCTCTAATTGATCTCCTGCCCTTCTTTTAATAGCACCACAGCCACAGCTGTCTTGATTTTCTGTAATTTGATCTCTGGAAATATTATCACCTGTTTCTGCACTGGCATGATTATTTAGTATTGCCAGTGCAAGCATTATAACATGTAACATTTTGTGTACAAGTCTACAAATGATGATGCAAGTACTCAAGGACAAACACCCTGCTATATGAAACAAACTATTGTGCTTTAAGATCTGTAACTATATGCACACGAATAATTGTCACAGTAATTGTAACTAGACCACATGCTACTCGATTCAAAATCCCCGGGCATTATTTCATTAAACACATTAATTTTGGTACGAAAAAAATACACGAGTAGCAAAACATAATGCGCATTCCTTTCGTAAATTGTTTATGAGTGTACAGTGATGACAACAATATGATTTCATGTAACGCGTAAATAAATAATTATATAGTTTATAGAATAGAAAGCAGCATTTGTCGCAAATGGAACTGCCATTGAATGGTATATATTTATGTTTTTCTTGTCTTCTAAGGTTAGTTATCGTGTTTCATTATGAAGTATTTTCGGTAGGTAATTGTCGGCACTGCTTTCTGTAATCGTTGGTGTTGAACATGGCGACCGGTGTGTCAGTTGTGATTCTTAAGAGGGTAATAGTATAATTGCCTGTATTGTGTATTTAGGACGTGATCTTCATATTTTGCAAAAAATGTTAATGAATCGATAGAAGGAAGTGCCTTTTATGGCTGACATGGCGGACACCGGTGATAGATCATGGGGGCATTTGGCAGATACAGAACATTTTGGTAGAGTTTGCATGAACAACATACAAGTAAACAAGGCAGATTTGAATCTTTTAAAATGTCACGACAGTACACATGCTGCGCACTGTATGATTTATTCAAAGACTGAAGAAAAGATATTTGGAATATACAGCGCCAGAGCTGTGATTTTGGTAAGCAGAATCCTTTTGTGAACTGATTGATACTTCTGTGGATGCGTCGATACGTAGAAAAAATACAGAGCTTTCTCCATGTTAATAATGGAACTTGAACTGGATTCTAACCTCACTTACATTTAAAAAAAATGTTAACTGGCCTTAAAAGTCCAGGATCTGAATATAGTGGCAGAGTGAAAATAATATCCTTGTTGGGAATCAAACCAGTCATTCAACCCATAGCCAGTCACTTTTGTGATTGGGCAGTGATGTATTTTTGATGATTTTCTTTCTTGTATTGCTACAGATGCAGTTGCGGTTTGATGGATACTTGGGTTTTCCTGGTGGTATTGTAAACACAGGAGAAGATATTCCTTCCGGATTGAACAGGGAACTTGTTGAGGAGATGAACCTGAATGTTCAGAAACATCCAGTTAAGGAAGAGCATTATGTTGTATCCCATTGGTGTCCAAGCAAGAACCTCTTGTTACATTTCTATGCTCTTGAAGTGTCCGTCGATGATATAAAGGCTATTGAAGAAGAGGCAGTTAAAGCACGTGATTATGGAATCGAGGTAATTGTCCGGTTTTGTTTGTATATTGTCACAGTTGTGAAGAAAACTTTGTTATGACATCCAGTAATATTTTTATGTTAATTTGTGGGTGTTCCTTGAGTAATATGAGTGAAGAATTTTTTGAGCTTATTAAATTTCAGATTTTGGTGCTGATTTGCAGGGAATAAGTTGTAATTCAAGTAATGCCATTTCAGTCGACGGGGATCGTTTGTTACAGACATTGGGCACAGTTCGACTACCTCTGTATACAATGGGCGATGGTTACAGAGGTTTTCCTGCGTTCCTGGCAAATTCATTTGTGAGCGTCTCTCGCGAGCAGTTACTTTACACCCTGGAATATAAATCTATTATGTCCATTGAAGAAATTTCCAAAGCATTAAGGGCAAGGCCGTTGCAATTACCAGTGGAAGAAGAAGAAGACAGTGGTAGAGTTCAGATGTAAACAGTACAAATCTAATATGGTAGGTACCAAATTGTACATAGTCCGTTAAATATTTTATAATAATGTAAATGATGAATGTAGATGGCCGACGATGTAGCGTAAAAGTACGCCCGACGACTTCGAGTAAAATTCTGCTTCAGGAGTTGTTCGTGCAAAGAGCATTAAACGAACGCAAACCGGGAGAGGCTCGTTTCTCATGTTTCTCCTCAGACACTGATTTCAGGTAAAGTTTGATGCCGAGGAATTTCCGTGAACAATTGCCAGCTGATTTTAATTTTGGTCTCTGCACATTATAACCCTTTATTTATATGAAAGTTAAATTGAATTTGAATATAATTTTATAAAATTTTTGTAAATTAAATAATTGTGTTTATATCTAAGTAAATAGAAGGAAAGTAATATTCTTCTCTTCCAAGAAAGTGCGACTTAAGGGAGAAGTATTATGTGGTATTTTCATTGAATTTTTAACAGGAATAACGCTAATTCACACGCTACTTCTTTAAGTCGTGCTCTGTGGGCCGCAGAACTGATCTGATGAGCAAAATTCCTACACTTTCTAGGAATTTAACCCTTTTATTCTGCCTTCAGCTGATTAGTTGCCTCGCTTTGCTGCACGGTACTTGCAGGATTGAATTTTAAATATTTCTGACGAACACGCGAGAACCAAATGGGGTATCCATTTCTAATTTTATACGAATCACGACTTCTGTCTGTCGTTGCTGTTTTATGTCTTGTTTATTTCAGGTGTAAAGAGTCTGGAGGAAAGAAGCTTCGCAGAAGAATTAAACTTTATAATTTCAGGAAGCCCTGAAATGTTTGCGATCAGTAAGTGGAAAAAAAAACTGTGATTTGCGTACGATTGGCTTTTGGGTTTAAGATGTTGTTTATATTGAATTGTGATGACATTAATATTTATAAGAAAGATATTTTAATTTGAAAAGTTGAATGAAAGTGTACGTGATTGTGGTTCAACAACGTATGCAGGAATATTGAACCGCGTCTCCTCCGACTAAAGGAGTATACCGTCGGTGAATTTTTTTGTTGAAGATTTATATATCGGGATTTATCTCATGGCAGACTCATATAATGATCACCAAGCTAATAGAGACTTGGTTAGAAGGCTGATCAGAAATAAGGATCAAGAAGACTGTCGGTATAAGGGTGATGACCGTTATCCTGAGGACGATGATGATGATTATGATGACTCCAGAGAAAGATATGGTTATCGGAGAGGTCATGGATCACAGGACAATTATCCAAGAGATGACCTTGATGGCAGAGATTTTAACGAGTTACGAGACGCGAGGGATGCGAATAATTCGAGATTAAGCGATGTTAGAGACGGGGAACGTTTAGAATCTTCGAAAGATTCAAGAATCAGTATGAGGGAATCAGAATCTTCTAGAGAAGTACAAGAAGGTAGAGATTCAAGGCGTGGCTGGGACGGTAAGCAGGGAAGCGCTCGGAATGATGGCGATGACGTGGAGAGATTTGAATGCGCGAATCGTAATTCAGCGGGGGATGGCCGAGAAGGGGACGGTTATAAAAACCAAGCGCCTAACAACACCATTATGATCCGGGGCTTGGCACAGCACATCACAGAGAATGATATTCGACAAGATATCCTGAGATGCGGTCTGATGCCGAAAGATATTCGACTCATAAGAAAGAAAGATACCGGCGCGTCACGTGGTTTCGCTTTCGTCGAATTTAGCACTCTTCAGGAAGCCTCGCGGTGGATGGAAATGAAGCAGGGGGTGTTGATGCTTCAGGAACATTATAGAGCCGTGATGCATTTCAGTATTCCGAAGGATTCTCACGTTGATAGATCATCGTTGAAGTCGAGCCAAGATTGGCATTGTATTAAATGTGGCGCTCATAACTTTAAGAGAAGGGACGCTTGCTTTAAGTGTCGCGCGTCTCGACAGGAATCCGAAGGTGGGGAAGGCAGCGGAGAGATCAGTTTTCATCCGACAACTACAGTTTTATTACGAGGGTTGGATGTTCTGTCTACCGTAGATTCGGTTTCGCAAGCGGTTAAATCGGTCTCGGCCGTTCCCGTTCACAGTATCCGTATCGGTCGAGATTCTCTCACGAACACTTCGAGAGGTGTTTGTTATTTAGAGATGAACCATATTATGGACGCTATTTATATGCATAACGCCCTAATAGCGACACCGCCGATCGTGGACGGCAGGAAAGTCCTTGTATCGTATTGTAAATCGCAGCGTGACGTGTCTGGCGTTTGTAGTTCAATGAGTGGCCGTTCAGTGACTGTCGCTGCAGCAGTTAAAGCTGGGATTGACGTGGGAGTGGCTCAGCTCGGACATATCCGCCATTCCACAAGTGAAGACCTGACTAAATATAGTTTAGAAGACGTTCCTCGGCTGGCTGATTATTGTGCTTCGTTATACGCGGTGTCGCCCGCTGAATATACCGCGTATCAACAGTATTATCGACAATATTACCAAACTCAGATATCACAAGGTAGTTCCGTGACGTCACAGACGCAGGCGGATTGCGTAAATGCTGCAGCCGCCGTAGCTCAATCCGCGATTCAGCAAGTGCAGGCCGCGAAGGAGATAAAGAAACACGTCGAAGACCCTCACGTACTCAAGCAAGGCGAGAAATTGTTGTATGACGCGCTGAAGACGGTGCAGACGAATTCTTCTCCGGAGAAAGACAAGTGCGCAGACGCGGCTGGCGAAGTTGCGCAGACAGATGTCGCTAACGTGCCAGATGTTAGCGCTTACCAGTACGATGAGACATCTGGCTATTATTACGACCCGCGTACCGGGCTCTATTACGACGCGAGTTCTCAATATTTTTATAATCCCCAGACACAACAATTTTTGTATTGGGATTCAGACAAACAATCTTATCTTCCCGCTCCGATATCATCAGCTGATTCTAGCGTCAATAAAGACGAAGGTAAGAACGTTAAAGAGAAGGAAAGACAAGAAAAAGTCAAAGTAGCTAAGAAAATAGCGAAGGATATGGAACGATGGGCTAAGACTTTGAATCAGAAGAAAGATATCGCTCGTCAGAATCTAGCTCTTGATTCTGCCGTGCAGTCTTCTAGATCAATTGGCGCTGCTGATGCAGGATACGCGGTTCTCGAGCGGAAGGAACGACCAGTTCTGGATTTTCAGACTGTCGTTTTTTTTTAGAGGAGGGGAGGGGGGTCCCCATCGCTGGGTGACGGTGGTAACGCGTGCGGTTTGGTTCCGGCTTACGGTGGCGGTAGCGAGAGTGACGAGGAGATAGAAGACGTAATTCAAGAAGACAGACAACATACAAATTGGTCGAAACTTGCGTGTTTGTTGTGTAAGAGGCAGTTTCCTACAAAGGAGTCTTTGATAAGGCATCAGCAGTTCTCGGATTTACACAAACAGAATTTGGAAAAATGGTATCGTGTCCGAGGTCTAGATCCGAATGACCCTCAACAGAGAAACAAGAAGTATCGAGATCGAGCTAAGGAACGACGTCAGAAATTTGGGGAACCAAATCAGCAGCATCCGAATCATCTGAAAGAAAAATATTTGAAGACAAAAGAAGACGCGGTTTCCGTATCGTACGAAGAGCCTACAAAGTCAGGGATCGGATCGGATAACGTCGGTAATAGGTTGTTACAGAAAATGGGTTGGCAAGAAGGAATGGGTTTGGGGAAATCTAACCAAGGAAGAACTTCGGTAATTCAGACGGAACATCGCGTAAACACGGCGGGACTCGGTGCTAGAGGAGGGAGTTACGGGGCACTTCCGGGGGAAACTTACAAAGATTGCGTGAAGAAGATGATGTTTGCGCGGTATCAAGAGCTTACCGAACAGGAACATGACAGCTGACACTGCTAAAAAAAAAAAAAAAAAAAAAACTGGCTCGAAGTTTGTAAAGTATACGCAGATTTTGTTAGGAGAGTTCTAATGTACTATGAACGAGAACGTATGGGTTTTTATTTTTCTTCTTTAATTAATGAAAAACAATTTACTTTAAATGAGCTTTATCCTAATCTCTTTTTTTATTTCATTTCACAGTCGAGTGTAATTTTTTACTTCGATATTTCTGCCAGTTTTCACACACAAAAAATAATTACGATGTGCTTCTGTTAAATGAATTTCCAACAGCCTGCGCTTATAATCGGCGTTTCGTGTTGTTATTGTATTTATTACAGATGTTGGGCAGAATTGTGGGAAAAAAAATAATCATAAATATCTTTATCAGCATAAAAAAATATTTCGTATTCATGTATGTGTTCTGCATTTGTAACAACCTTTCCTTTTAACAGCCTTTGAAATCATAAGTTTATCTTCCTTAAAACAGTTGAAGACCAAAGGTAATTAAATGTACACCCGATGCAAAAATAATAATAATAATAAATAAATAAAAAAAATGGATGTTGTTGGTTTTTGTATTTTATCTGATTTATTTCAATTTCAATTTCCACAATCGAATAGGAATTACAGATATTGACCCATATTGATCACTCACTAACGTTACAGTTGCTGGACGTCGTTGGGTCATTAACCCCTTCTGTCCGCTGAAGACTGGACGCTTAACTACCCCCCTCCCCCTGCATTGCTCATAGTGTATACATGCATCTAAAATCCGCTTGTACATTCGTATATCAGTAATTCACTAGGGGTCATTGACTTCGTAAAGGTATAGTCTAGTGAAAGTAGCAGTGTACTTCGCTTTACAACGAGGGAGAAGTCACTTTACCCTTCGTGTTTGACCGTGGGGGCGATTGTGTCCTGACACCTGTCCAGTCGTGTTATTACGTCTTTAGGAAGGCCGACCATTTTCATGTGATGAACAACATTGAGGTTATGTGACAGCTGTGCTGTCAGAACGGCACTGAATTTCTGCCATACGCGATCAATGTGTCGTTTACCGCGTTTCCTAGGCAATATCTTCACTTGAGATCATTAATTATACACCGTACGTCGCGGCCTATATGAAAGAATGAGAATAAAAGAAGCCATTTAAAACAGGTTACGAATGGCTTTTTTTTTTCCTGAGACCAGGACATCTTCAATTGGTTTGGCCCACTTGTCTCACAATGATATACTTTACGAGTAAAGTAATTTTCTTAGAAAGAGTCCAGGTCTGATGGAACAGTGGACGGAGATTCGGTTTGTAGAGCGAAAATTATCGTGTGTTTTGCGATCATCAACGAACAGTTACGAAATTATGAATATATATTAAATTTCCCGCGAATTTCTAAAAAGCCGTTTTGAAGGTACAGAGGTTTCTGCGGACATACGGTTGGCTATCCTGCTATACACTCTAACATTTGTGACGCGGCTATATTCTTTCGTGTAAATTCTAGAATTTCAGCCCCAGAACTCATTAATGTTGAATCCCACAAGGGCGGTGGCTCTAGCATTTCCGTAAGTGTTCCTGGCCACATTTTCCACGACTATAAACACAGCTTTTAAAAAATGATGTCTCCGGCTTGTGGCGAGTTGAAATATTTAGACATCGATTCTTGAACTGGTAAGCATACGTTCACGTTGATAATTTATATCAATGGACATAGTTTCAGTTTTTCTCGCCGTCGAAATTTATGTTGACATAAGTAATACCATTAAAAGAATGTTTTATCACGTTAGCCATCCGTTGATAGGTACAGGATAAAAATTATTTGTGCAGACAAACGCCATAATTAGGCCTTGAGTAGATCCTGCTTTAGCAATAGGCCGGATGTGGTGTAAGTTCTGTCATTTTACTATTTGGCCCTGATTGTTATGTGCTTTACACTTTCGCGTGTTTCTTCCTTTTAGTGTTGGAACAAGCTGATCAATATACACAAAATTGGTACAAACTGACATTGGCGACCACCCCAGCTATTTTTATAATCTCTTAAAATCGATTATAAGAACATGGCTGCGTTCACGATCTATCGAAATGGAAACATTGTCATCACTTCATACAGTCATCGAAAATGATGTCTTTGCGTGAAGCAAGAATCCACACTCGCCAACATCGCATTCGAAAACACTACGACGTGTAATTATTTCAAAACTCAAGGTTAAAACGTTCTTCAGGCATATCTTTGTATTGTTCTACACACACGAAGTTCTTTGGACTGTTCCCCCCCCTGTTGTCCGTTTAGTTGTTGCTACGAAGTTGGGCCTGTGTAGAGAAAGAAAGTTATTCTCCATTATACTCGTCTCTTGCAAATGTAGGCGCGCGCAGAGACAAGTATTACCTTCACGTGTGTGCTTTTCAGTTCAAGCTGTTGGATCGTAGACACAATAGCGCGCTCATTGTTATTACAGCTGATGCTAATCAACATTGAATAAAACGCAGTAAGTAAATACACGTCCATTTCTTTACAGCGACCAAAAACACATCTGATAGTTTAATAATGGGTTATATAGACTTATTTACAATTATTTGTGCAGTAGTTAATAATGGTTACAGCAGCTGTTGCAGGGTTTGTTTAGGTTAGAACAGTTTATCTGTGATGTAGGTCTTAATAAATATGATTTGGTTGGTTGGTTAATTGGTTTAAAAACGCAACTATAATTCTACTGTACACAGTGTCAACACAAGGAATGTGAATTAGCTTCACAAAACAATATTATGCACGCATCAACATATTCAACAGTTTACCATCAAGTGTCGAAAGTCTTCTAAATAAAAAGGCACTGTTTAAAGTAGCATTAAAAAGATTCTTAAGTACACACTTCACATCCTGTTGTCATCTAACTTATGGGAACCATTTATTTCGTATAATATACGATAATAGTTTGGGTACATTTGATCATTCTGTAAAGTTTTACTTACTGGATGGCTGAAAATAAATACTCAACAAAGGTGAACTTGCCCTCTCGTAGTTACATACATTTTTATCACGTTCTATGGAACCACAAGTTTGTCAAATGTCGGTAGGATGTGGAATGACTCATAATGATACAATACATATTACAAATACATACAGTAGATAAATTATACTACCCATTTATATTACGTGAAGACAAGAAAACTTTAATGAACATTAAGACTTGTTTGTGAACATTATAAATTAATAAACAGAGTAAAAGAAGTGTGTTATTAAGAATCTTTTTAATCCTACTGTAAATTGTGACTTTTTAGTTTAGAGTCGATGGTAGGCAGTTGAAAATTTTTATGCCTGCACGATACACACTTTTCCAAAAACATGACGCTGATTATTATTCCTTGTGTGGACAGTGTGTGTCGTAGAATTTGGAAAATGTTCTTTGTTATCTACAATTGAGTTCATTAATGAGAATATGGAAGAGCGAGGATCTTTAATCTCTTAAATAGACTTCTACATGAATTTGTAGGTTTGACACCAGCCATTAATGTAACAGTTTTATTTTGTAAAGTGAATATCTTTTTGCTGTTAGATGAATTCCCCCCCCCCCCTCAAAATATAATGCTTTTTTCAGCCTATTTTATTAATTATTTTACAATACTTGATATAAAATGCTCTTGTGTTTGTGTTGCTAGTGTTCCTGCTACAGATATCTAAACTGTGTACAATGCGTAGGTAGTAATTGAATTCTGGTTTGGAACAACATTTTGATTATTCGTTGAAACCCAGAACAGATTTTATAAAAGTCAAAATTCCGAAGAAAAAGTGCCTGAGTACGATAAAGATATCAGTAGACCGTTCATTGTATTGTATATCTTCATCCGCACGTAATTAGTGGTTTTTGTGTCGTTCTGTTGGCAAGCCTCTCAATTTCAAAGTACGGTAGTATGAACTGAATGTCTCAAATTGAAATTGTCAAATGTCATACGGGCATTCTGCAGTGCAGAAGCCAAGCCCTTGCTTTTGTGTCATTAGGGAACTAGGCGACCTAATTAGAGGTTATGTTTAATGAGAGAGTCACTGCAATGTATTAAAGACCACAGCCTTTCAATTAACGTGCCCAGATGGCATTAGCGGTTTACGTATAACAAATGCCACACGATACACGCACTGTTTTTATCATCACTACCCACTAGAATGTTGCGTCATGTTTTAACCTCATAAAATCCAATGGTAACTATATGCACTCTGTTTTAACAATCGGAAACTCTGTATTTTAGTCTTGTAAATTTGTTTCTTACGATACTCAGTTTGAACAGGGATAATTTTCTTAAACAGCGTTAACCATTTGATCTTCGTAATGGTGAAGAGTTGTGTTTTCTTCGCGGTACGGACTCTCTGTTTAAATATTATGTACGTAGCGCGTGTCTCATTATAAACAGCGATTATTTCCTTAAACAGCGTTAACCAGTTGATCTTCGTAAAGGTGAAGTGTGGTGGTTTCTTCGCGGTACGGACTGAATTCTTAAATATTACTTGGTTTCGAAGGGTCTCTACACAAATACGAAAAATAAACACGTAGTAGAAACGTATTTGGTCTTATTAAATTGGAATGAATATAATGTGTGTACAGCCTAATTTAATTGTGATTGGAATGGATTCTTCAGAATCCATACATGACGACTTATAACTTAGGAATCTCAAATCTAAATTTTTACCGCACAAAAATGTCGGGGGGGGGGAAACTGGAATGAAAAAACTCTAAAGGGGTGGGGTGGTGGTTACTCTAATTTGGGGTGGAGTAAAATAATGGTACGTGTAATTACCGCTAGGTTTTGAAGAGTTAAGATGATAGTATCACTATCTACATTCTAGTCATTGAATTATGCATATGCCCTAAATTTGAAAACCGTATTCAGGGGACTGACCCTACATGACCCCCAGTAAGGCATGATTGCCCTCTACTGACCCAACATGATAACCCATCCCTTCTTAACTTTCGAGTTACCAGGTCGCACGAACTAGCTTGGGTCACTACTTCTTTCACGTGCAGGAAACTTCTTATCTCATAATCATCTATTTTAAGCAAAATCATGTCTAAACAAGACTGGTAAAATTATGATCCATTTCCACATGCATTGGTTCCAAGTTCCGAATGATTGTAGCTGAAATAAAATGGTTACCACATCTTTCCCCAGTCAGAGTTTTAAATTTTTATTCATTTTTTACATCAACAGTAATTAGTTTTATGGAACCGCCCTCTTTAATTTGTGTACACTCGAAAAAAAATACGCGGTTTCCCGAACGCCAATGTGGTCTAGCGGTTAGAACGCTGGCCTTGTAATCCTGGGGGTCTCGGGTTCGATTCCCGGCGGTGCCCGAATTTATAACCTGTGTTGGGCAAGGCCGCGGTCTAGGCAACACGGAGTTTTCCTCCGTGGCATCCCAACAATTACTCCATTCACACACAGAAGAAGGCAATGGCAAACCACTTCTGGATCATCTGCCAAGAACGTATATGAACAGGTCCCAGTCCGAGAAAAGGATGGAAGGATCCTGTTCATATGGACCTGTCGTCACACAGAACACTAAATAAAAATAATAAAAACCTAGAACACGGCCTACTTCAGAAATTCACATTTGCTGGGGAGCAAGGCAATAGTGGAATCCGTAACTAATCGCTTCAATATTACCGTTGACTTGTGACAGTTTCTGTGTTTCGTGTGTAATGTTGATAGGCTTACAAGTTTTTTTGTGGTTAACGTAAGAACAGAAAAATTGGTTAAGCTTTGATGACCGTTAACAGATGTCGGGGTTCTCCTAACCGTCATTTCCTGGGACGAGATATCGCTGTGCCTGAAAATCCCCGTATACATCATAATTCATCCACCAGAGAAAATAAACACGTGTTTAATCGACATAAATGTGGCAGGTTAATGACCTGACCATGTATGTTCAAGTTTAATAAAAACAGATTAAGTTAGCAGCACAGGGAATTCCGTACAGTTGTGTTGATGTCGGGATCGATATTTCGAGACATCGAATACTGAAGGTGCACACTGCTCGACTGTGCCACGCTCTGTAAGGAAATATCGATTGCAATAATGTCGGGGGGCAATGACCGATGATCGATTATTCTTGCTACAACAACAAAAAAACAATTGAAGCAGGCTTAGGTCAGAATACTTAAACTAAAACCGGCCGATTCTGTGAATGTATTGTCACTAACCTTCGGTGAAAGTTTTCACGTTCAAGTACATGCCAAGACGTACACAACAATGAAATAAATTAATGTAGTTTTTTTTGTTTTATCAAATACACAAAAGTTCAATTTAATTAAAGCGTTTGAATTTGGTAAAGGCTTTATTTACGTGTACACTGCTATTGCCTTGAAAAAATGACCTCGTCCACTAACCTATATCTTACTCAAAATTATTCTTTTATCCTTTTAAGTTTTGTTTTATGCAAGTTTAATATTTCATTCTGCCGAATCTAATTCAGCGATACATATTGGATTTACAAATTACGATATTTTAACTATTTACACATAATTCTTACTGATTCTTCCATTAATTTAAGCGAAAACGTCCAAATTTCTTATCCAACAATCACCTGGTGAGCTGTATATTACATAGTTAACGTAAATACGTACATGCAGCTTCGTTTACAATAAATTGTTTGCTGTCTCATTTTCCCTGGAAGCGAATGGTTAATTCACGTATCCAACAATCGTGTTGTGCCCTAGAGCTCGTACGCGTATACAATGCTCTTTTAATAATCGCATGTTTATCATATAATTACCAGAACAATTCCTCATTTCTACACAAGAATTCGTACTTGAAGTGCATTTAAAGCATTCTTTCCAGCAATGAACAATGGTAGTTCTTTCTTTTCTCTTTAAAATTACACGTAGTTACATTTCACTGCATACTGGATACTCTCGAGAAAAATAATAATTGATTAATTAGACCCAAATGAGTCAGAATAATAATTGTGTGCATTTTATTTGTTAAACAGGTTCCTCTGTTTCATATACCTTTCAGATTTCTCCGCTTTCCCTCGAAAAGCGCATGGTGAGTGTTGGAAAATTTTCAGCCAGATTTCCAATTTGTCGAATGTAACTACGTATTTCAACACTTGCATTACAAACCTTGTTTCAAGTGTCGATATCTTGAAACTATACACAACCAAATGAAACCAAATGAATCTGTTAAGCCATCCCAGTCCTTGCCCCGAGCCAGATTAATCCAATCCACATCCTAAACTCTCTTTGCCTGAGATTCGTTTTAATATTATCATGTCATATAGGCTACTGTGCTCTGAATGGTGTCCTCAAACCATAAGGACCTTATTCTTATAATGTATAAATTTTATGTTTTCAGTGTTATTTCTAAAGATAATTTTGGAATAAATTATATTGAAGTTTAACACAAAATAAATTTAATTCCCGTCAACTTTAACGGGGCTTACGATATTGATAGTAACTGTATAATAGGGTCTACATGTTTGTGTGATAAAAAAAATTAAATTTTGAGGACCTTCAGCGGGACGTGGACCATGGGTTGGAAAATTTGGCCTTGGAAGTATAAATATAATAGCAGTGAAGACAATAACAATAACAGACTGTTAAATTTAATTTCCATACGTCGATTAACACGTGTTTTGTCGAAAGTCGTGACGTATCTTAGCAACCATAATTTCACTTTCGTGCAATAGCGGAATGAGTTTGCATCTTCGGCTACAAATATTTGCGTTGGTCTCTCAACATACTGCGTCCGTGCTATGGAAGAGGTGAAACTGGTTTTGTCGTGGCAGACAACGTAAGTAACAACATCGAGAAAGTGTTATCCGCTTCGAAGTAACAACATCGAAGTGTGATTTATTAGGATGTAACTGTTGCTTTGGATGTAAGAATTGTCTTCCCATCTATGCTTATGTCTACCACATGGTGTCTTCCTTTCATGTTTTTTTTTTGTTTTGTTTAAAATGTTGTATGAATTTATCAGCGTATCAATGTATCATACACGTCTCTGCAATGCCATGTTCAATTATTTAATTACTTCATTATTATTTGTGAAGTTCCTCGTTCTGAAAATATCTCAATTCTTCTGTAACTAACTCTCCAAAGTTCCTGCCTGATATTATCCACGTGTTGTCAAATTTTCTTAAACGTCGTTAACCAGTTGATATTTTTAACGGTGAAGTGTGGTGTTTTCTTCGCGGTACGGACTAAATGTTTTAATATTATGTACGCAGCGCGTGTCTCATTATAAACAGCGATTATTTCCTTAAACAGCGTTAACCAGTTGATCTTTGTAATGGTGAAGAGTTGTGCTTTCTTCGCGGTACGGACTGGATTCTTAAATATTATTTAGACGAGCTTCGGCTTCAAAGATAATGAACCACGTGACATCGATTAAATCAATCTTAAAATGGCGTTTCAACATATTGTGAGATTTGATTATCAGCTGAAACGACGATCACATCCCGGCTGTGGTTGGAAACTGTTATATATCTTCCTGTCTGGAATACGTGTCAGTGTTGCTCCAAAGTGGCCAAGTGGAAGTTTACACGCGAAAGGAGAATTTGTCGTCAAACACGAAAACTTAAATCAGTGCGTGGGCTGTCTGTCTGCACGGGATCAGGAAATATAACTCCCACCCAGTTTATATAAAACGCTACAAATGCTTACAGCTTTGCAGTTTTTCTTTTGTGGAATTTAATGGATTTGGCTATCGAGGGGTCATTGACCGAAACAAAAGAAATACCATTTATTAACAACGCGTATGTCGAAGGGCACACACGGACGTTGGGGTTTGACAAATGGAAGACTTAGTTCACAGTGAGCCGACGGTGGTAACAAGTTTTGAAACGGTGGACAGGGTGATTTATTATTTTTTATTTAGTGTTCTGTCTGACGACAGGTCCATATGAACAGGAGCCTTCCATCCTTTTCTCGGACTGGGACCTGTTCATATACGTTCTTGGCAGATGATCCAGAAGTGGTTTGCCATTGCCTTCTTCTGTGTGTGAATGGAGTAATTGTTGGGAAGCCCCCGGAGGAAAACTCCGTGTTGCCTAGACCACGGCCTTGCCCAACACAAGTTATAAATTCGGGCACCGCCGGGAATCGAACCCGAGACCCCAGGATTACAAGGATACAACACTAAAAAGAAAGCGGGGTCTTACAATTTGCATTGGCTTTCCAGGGGTTGAAAACCGACGTAGAAAATATTACGACAAGAATTATTCAGTTTTGGGCGAACTTCCCCACATACGAAGAAGCCAACATTTAATATTCAGTGTCTATCTTGACGCCTTAAAAATTAATGGTAACTACGTGCACCACTTTTGTTTAAAATTTATTATCTCTGCATTTTTCCCAAGGAATGTATTTGTGAGTTTCGTATGATTCTCAAAATAAACATCGATCATCAACTAACCGGTCGCTCTGTGTAATGGTGAAGTGTAGTGTTTTCTTTGCGGTACGGACTGAATTAGTATATTAACTTGGTCGAGCTCCGTGATTTAAAGGAATCGTCTGTTTATTATGAATGAATACGTAATTAATTCGGGGGACGGCAGTGGAATTAGTGAGCAGAATTACGTCATGGAAGTCAGAACTATGACTGAAGGACAATCGGGCCTTGTGATTCATACCGCAGTCATTGTTTTGAGTCATTACTGTGTTTTGTATGTAGATGGTCAGCCTTGTTATGGAAGGAGGGAGGGGTCAGGATATTTCTGTCCACGACACAAATGTTATGTGTTGTAGACTTAATTCTAGAATTCCAAATATGGAGATTCTACACGTGGGAATCTTCCGCGAGTAAAAATGCTTGTAGGAAATCTATCTTTCTTTATACTATAAAAATTTGTGATTAGTCGTTGTCTTCAACCAATTTGTCGTCAAAAATGACGTCATCAACAATGTCAACTTATATTTGTTTATACTCGGCATTGTTGTGGAACACAACAATGCCGAGTAAACAAATAATGCTTCACAACAAAAACTATCAAGCCAGTCGCATGATCTCTGCTCTAGAAGCAGCACGTCGCATTCTTGAATATTGACTGACAGTTGGCTTAAAACATCAGAAAAGTGAAAGAAGAAGTTGTCGGGTATTTGAAGTACCAACTCCAACAACTCCAACAAGGTAAACTGATACTCATTCGATATATTACGATTACGAAAGCGAAAGAAGACTTACATTGATAAACGAGACCATATTAACGACACATGTAGAAAAACAGAGGAAGATTTGCAAGGGTGGGATTGGACGTAGATAGTTGAACGACCAAGAACTTTTGGCCTCTGAACAGCGATGTAAAGAACTAAAACATCAGAAGGGGGGTTATTTAAGTTCTTAAAACGCAACCAACCCCCCGAGGAGCTCCGAAAGGAGCGCCCTGCTCTAGTATTTATATTATAAAAATTTGTGATTCCTCGTCGTCAATAAATTACGTCATCAACAATGCCGAGTATAAACAAACTCGGCATTGTTGTGGAACACGACAATGCCGAGTACAACACAACAATGCCGAGTGTAACACCACAATGCCGAGTTTAGTGTCTTACTCAAGATTTTAAAACGCAACCAACCCCCCCCGAAGGGGTTCGTTGCTTTTTAAAAACTTGACCAACCCCTCCGAGGAGCTCCGAAAGGAGCGCTCTGTCCTAGTGATATAAAATATACGTTATTGTTGTCTGATTTTAACCAGAATTTTAATGTGACAACAAAGCTTAGTAGAACCCAAAAAAATCTGTTCAGCGTATAGTGAGGCAGTGTGGCGAAGTTAATCGATAAATTATTTAAAAAAATTTAGCTGTGAACGTATCTGAAAACGACGTAATTAAGGTTAAATGCCGTCTCCTAAATAGGTTATGTAACCTGTCGCGTTGAGTCGAAGGATTTTCTCATGTTTTATCTGTTCCTGTAATTACACTGCCAGACGAGCCATGCAACAAGAGAAATCCTCGTACACTGTTTAAAAATTTGTCAGAAAATCATCCATACGAAACCTTGTACCAGTATCTTTTATCTGTTATATCTCATTTAACCCTTTGAAGCCGAAGATCGTCTGAATATTATTTATGAATTCAGTCCGTACCGCGAAGAAAACACTACACCTCACCATTACGAAAATCAGCTGATTAACCCTTTGAAGCCGAAGCTCGTCTTCATAATATTTACGAATCCAGACCGTACCGCGAAGAAAACACTTCACTTAACCATTAGAAGTCGAATCAGGCGGTACCACATAAGATTTAACAAAAGAACATCCCGGTCAAAGCCTTAATGATCATCTTCGCCCTACTTTTATGCAACCCGAAGGTCTATTACCGTGTTCGCGAGAGCCCTCTGCCAGCGCCATCTTCACACCTTCCAGCCGTCTTCCCCTCAGATCTATTTTAACCCTTTGTGGTCCCTTTTAAATACCACTATGGCTCTCTGCTGGTCTATTTAAATTCAACTACTATTATGAAATGGTTTGATTTTCTTTTATAACTTGTATTATAGCTTGATAAGAAGACGGAAAAATATGCATATGTCAGTGGTGGAATGTTCTCTGTGTCTAAAAATAATTTAAAAAAAATAGAATTTCCTAGCAGGATATTTGTTTTATAACTTTATCAGAAATAAAATATTTACATTCTAAGTAAATATGACAGCTACACACACGATGGTATTCTTTCGCTATGTGATGTGTGGACAAAACACTGGGTGTGAATTTTCTGGCGTCCTTGGACACATCCCTCCTGCCTCCTTTCACTATCATTTTTTTTTGTAGTGTTCTGTCTGACGACAGGTCCATATGAACAGGATCCTTCCATCCTTTTCTCGGACTGGGACCTGTTCATATACGTTCTTGGCAGATGATCCAGAAGTGGTTTGCCATTGCCTTCTTCTGTGTGTGAATGGAGTAATTGTTGGGATGCCACGGAGGAAAACTCCGTGATGCCTAGACCACGGCCTTGCCCAACACAAGTTATAAATCTGAGCACCACCGGGAATTGAACCCGGGACCCCATCACTATCATAAGGTACACAAAGTCTTACCAGGAAGACTAGGATAGAAAAAATACAAAGAAGAAGGCTTAAATGATATGCTGACAGTTGTTTACAAGCCTCAGTTTGACTCCAGATCACGTAAAAAAATTCGTCAAATACGTGGCGGACTCAGTCCTCCCTCTTTGGCGTAGATTTTCCAAATGGTGTCTTCACTTCAGATTTTCCAAGCGGAAATTTCAACGTGTTTATCTACCCCATGCATGCTACATACCCTACCGATATCCTTCTAGAATTTATCTTCCTAATGTTTGTACAGTTTTATCCTGTCTCATTTTACGTCATCACTCTTAGGTACCGTTATTTTCCTCAGTACCCTTTTCTCAAACACCCTCAATCTGTGTCCTTCCTTCAATGCGAGGTACCAAGTTTTATTGGATTTCGTTGTCTCAGGATGTGGTTTCGTTAAAATCTTTTTTAATCACGTGATGACGTGTTTAGATTCGTTGAATAACTTTGAATTTCCTACGGAAGTCGGAATTTTCCAGTTAGTGTGGGAGGTCTTTGATTTGGTACTTACCCAGAACATTGGCTGTGTGGATTTCATGGTTTTACCCAGTCACCATAACCACGTGTCTCATTATTCCCCCCCCCCCAACTTCATTTTGAACACGTGACCTGCAGTTGAAATATGGCCGTCACACAGATTAAGGATTAGATAAAACGTGTAGTTATTAATCTGTGACGGTGGTTTAACTACGTAGACCTTTTTATTTGAGGTTATGTTTTTAGTTGTAGAGGTTAGCAGTGTGTCTTACGGGAATGCCACACCGCTTTCACTGGTAAAATTGAACGCAACTGTCTCTTTCCGACTGCCAGCAAGAACTGTAGCGGAAAAGGAAGTAGGTTTTATTCTTTTTGTAGAGCGATACTTACTTAACTCGTATAGAAAAAAAAACTCCTATCGCTTGACGGTGGGTTTACCTTCATCAGTGAACGCGCTGAAATGTAACAGATGAATTAGAACTTTCTTATCGACTCGCAGGAAGACTGGTCAGTTTATTAAATATTTTCTCGGCAATTTGTTAAAATTATACTAATTAATGCAAAACGGCTAACGTATTAATCCTTAAAAGCCCAGTGGTTTCATCTTCTTAAGTCTGTTGTTTGTGTGCATCGTATGATTCTCGCTGTGAACAGCGATTACGTCCTTAAACAGCGTTAACTAGTTAATCTTAGTAATGGTGAAGTGTAGTGTTTTCTTCGCGGTACGGACTAAATGTTTAAATATTATGTTCGCAGTGCGTGTCTCATTATAAACAGCGATCATTTCCTTAAACAGCGTTAACCAGTCGATCTTTGTAATGGTGAAGAGTGGTGTTTTCTTCGCAGTACGGACTAGATGTTTAAATATTATGTACGTAGCTCGTGTCTCATTATAAACAGCGATTATTTCCTTAAACAGCGTTAACCATCTCTGTAATGGTGAAGAGATGTGTTTTCTTCGCGGTGCGGACTAGATGTTTAAATATTATGTACGTAGCTCGTGTCTCATTATAAACAGCGATTATTTCCTTAAACAGCGTTAACCATCTCTGTAATGGTGAAGAGATGTGTTTTCTTCGCGGTGCGGACTAGATGTTTAAATATTATGTACGTAGCTCGTGTCTCATTATAAACAGCGATTATTTCCTTAAACAGCGTTAACCATCTCTGTAATGGTGAAGAGATGTGTTTTCTTCGCGGTGCGGACTAGATGTTTAAATATTATGTACGTAGCTCGTGTCTCATTATAAACAGCGATTATTTCCTTAAACAGCGTTAACCATCTCTGTAATGGTGAAGAGATGTGTTTTCTTCGCGGTGCGGACTAGATGTTTAAATATTATGTACGTAGCTCGTGTCTCATTATAAACAGCGATTATTTCCTTAAACAGCGTTAACCATCTCTGTAATGGTGAAGAGATGTGTTTTCTTCGCGGTACGGGCTGGATTCTTATATATCGCTTGGAGTTAATGAATATCTTACGAATTTTTCGATGCATTATTTTTATTGACTATTTACTCGAAATTAAATATTTAAATTAGACTAACTATTTTTCATTATGCAGAGTGATACAGCGTAACAAAAGAGAAGGTTTGTTGCAAGACGCACGTGGACAAAAATAAATATGAAACGTATCTGCTCTACCATCACCCAGCTGTAAAGTAGGTCCTCATTTACCGAGGTCACGCGTACCACACAATGACGTCATCATGGTAGTTAAAATGGGGGCTCTATACGTTATAAATGAGAGCGACACAGACGTATCTAATTTCCTTTCCTCCTCTGTTTCGTGGTATTTCGTACTGATGATGTAATGGCTGCTGGTGGCATAAGGAGGACATGTCTGCCTATGGTATGAGGTGCGCGTGACGTCATCTAGACCGCTGGACGCTGCTTGGGAGAGGAGTGGAGACTTGCGTTGTACCTGTTGAATTCCAGTTGTGGAATCGGTGGTGTTGGAGGAAAGTTGTGAAAGCAAGAGTGAAGAACGAAGTAACTTGAGTCGCCAGTTTCATAACCAGCGAAAGCCAGGATTACTTATAGTTGTATTTTACGTAAGTTACAACTTCGTCTTTTTTTGTGTGTGTTCTGACGACGATTGGCTGTAAGCTTGAAACAGCCATCTTCATACTCGTTGGTTTGAAAACTAGAAATCTTACTCGGCCAACGCATTTTTATATTTTATTCGTGTAGGATAAACTGACGCTATAAAATGTATTTAGTGAATCCTCTTGAGAATGTGACACGATTAAAAAAGAAATTGTGAACAAATCAAGTTACATTTACGAAGAAATTAAGTGTAGGTTATGTTCGGTGCAGAATGTTTTACGTTCCCATGTCCAATATAAATATGTAAATATTACAATATAAAAACTATAATTGTCCATATGGGCGTGAAATACGTGTCTTTTATCCCGAGGGACTGTTTTGGGGGGGGGGATATTTTGATCCAAGAGCGAGGAAGTCACGTGATAAAGAAGACGCCATTGCTCGTACATTTCGCCAGAGATTGTTAGGGCTATTACGTCATGGATGGGTGTGGCGTGTAGCACACATGGGTTGATGAGAAAAAACAAACAAATAAGGGGTGGATAACGACGTTTCAGAAGTGCTTGCTGCCTCCATCATCAGGGTGGATTTTTTCCGGCTTAGGATGGAGTCCAGTGTGACTTTTTTAAACGGAGATTATTGTGAATTCAAAGATGATGACGTCACTTAGGGTGTTTTCGAAACTAATTTGAATTTGTTTGTTTCTCATTAGAAGACATAGTGTCTGCAGTAATACAGACGTGTATGGTCAGTCATCATTTAAGGGACAACTGAGAACACTAATAATGTTTAATTATGGAGTGCGTGTTCTTACAAATGTACAAATCCGCAGGCGAAGTTTCGGTTTTGTAAATTTTAATCTTTACATGTTTTAGACAGAAGACGTCGTTAAAAATGAAACGATTTTCTCAAACTATAGGTAAAACCTGTTTCACGTCTGGCTGATGAGCTTTTAAAGAACGGTGGTTGCAGTATGTAATTAACATCACTTTGTCCACGGAGTGTATTTAAGGCTTCGTACGAGAAGTTGGTACTAGTAACGGTGACGCGTTGTGTTTACTTTGCGGTAAGGACCGAAATGTTAAATATTTATTTAGTCGAGCTTCGGGCTTCGGAGTGTTTAAGTGAAACTCGGAGACGTGTGAATATAAACTAGTTAATGAGCTTCGTACTTTTCCTGCTACTTACATTCCTTCTCTGACAACGAAACTTTTAAGTCAGGCAGTGCTGCATAACTTTCACTCTCGTTTTACGTTAACTGTGTCATGGTGACCTAGATGCATGGCTCCGAGGTGAAGTACATTGGTTCATTACGTACATTCGTTCAACCTTGTGGGGTTATAAAGATACATCACAGGATCATAGAGCAGGGGTAAGTTAGGCAATATGTTGGCTAGACTACTGGCTGGACGATCAGGGTTCGATTCCCGGCGGTGCCCGAATTTATAACTTGTGTTGGGCAAGGCCGTGGTCTAGGCAACACGGAGTTTTCCTCCGAGGCATCCCAACAATTACTCCATTCACACACAGAAGAAGGCAATGGCAAACCACTTCTGGATCATCTGCCAAGAACGTATATGAACAGGTCCCAGTCCGAGAAAAGGATGGAAGGATCCTGTTCATATGGACCTGTCGTCAGACAGAACACTAAATAAATAAAAATAAATAACTATATCTTGTGCTAATCCAGACTTGTGTCCTTTTGGTAAAATTAGAAGGTTACGCACTCAGAAGCAGAGAAAGGAGAGGGGGTAAGGAGAGAAGTTGCGTAACTTGTCTAAATAATATTTAAGAATTTAGTCCGTACCTCAAAGAAAACACCACACTTCGCCCGTTACAAATATCAAGTGGTTAATGCTGTTAAGAAGTTTAAGTTCCCCGTTTAGGCCGGATGTTTTCTCTTCGTTACCAAGTTCCGACTCAGCCTCAAATTAGACCGTCGTTGTGGGCTCTTTCCGTGAGGTAAAGGGGCCAAAGTCTGAAACTAAAAACTCGGTGACGTCATGACATGAAGAATGATGATATGAGAAATTACAAAATAAAACCAACATACGTAATTGTTATGGTTTTAGTGATGGACAACATCCGGTATGATATTCATATAATGGATCGACCATTGTCGTAGGGGCACCTTTACCTTCTGGAAGTGGTGAAAGAATTGGTCGCTGTCTCTTTACAGATCTGAGTAGGCGAGCAACATGGGTTATGGACAGGAGATGGACGGCTGTGGTCAGTGTATGAAGTACAGCATGTTCATAGCGAACTTCATCATATTTGTAAGTATGGCGTTGTTACATTCGTACATCACACGATCTCCGTTGTATCTGCATCGCAGCTTTGAACCCATTGCACAATAATGGCACTTATCTGCACTTTTTAAATTCATTTTGGTACTTGTGGGTTATCGGGACACATCGCTTTAAAAATAGGTTAGGTTAGGTTAGGTTAATGTGTGTGGATAAATTACATATACTTGAAAGTTATATTTTATTTCAATAAATGACAACTAACCTAACCTAAACTAACCTAACCTAACCTAACCTAACCTTAACTAACCTAAACTAACCTAACCTAACCTAAACTCACCTAACCTAACCTTAACTAACCTAAACTAACCTAAACTAAACTAACCTAACCTAAACACCTAACCTAACCTATTTTTAAAGCGATGTGTCCCGATAACTCACAAGTACCTTCATTTGTTTTAATTTATCATTCTGACTCTTAATTTATTTCTTAATGCAGTGATCCCTTGCTGTTTATTAATTCAAATATTTGTGGTTTTCCATTTTTGTCAGTTTTGCCATGAGTCAACAACAACATTACCTGCTGGTTTTATTACATTTCGTCAATAATACGTAACATGTACATTCGACAGATGCCTTTTCGACCTTAAGTATCCCAAACTAATGCCAGCATCTGTCTTAGTAGTAGTATATAATTAATATTATATTTGCATTCGTCGTACCCTCTTGTTAATAAAATATTTTTATAAATTTGAAATGAAGCGTCGTCCCTTGCTTAGACTTATCCTATCTTACAGTAATATTTTATGAATATTTCTCTTTCTTGTGGTCACACGTAACACCCTCGTCATTGGGGTTGATTATCGTAGTATTTTATTTTACATATTCAAGAGTTATTTGTGTACGCAGAAAGTGTTGGTCACTGACGGTGGATTACGTGTGTCATTCTTTTTAATTTATTTTATTGTAATATTCTGTCATATTTCTTTCCTTCCTACTTGTATTCATTCTTTACGCACGAATTTCGGTTTTTTTAAAAATATTTTTTTAACTTTTAATATTAATATCTCGTGAAACGTATCTGATAATCTTGTATGCTTATTCGTTTAATGTTATGGTTAAACATAAAATAAAATGCTCTGGAATCAACTGAGTAGACGCAATCTTACGCTACGTTTCATCTACGAAATTTTGTCATTTTCTTTCAGTGGGTGAGGTTTCCGTGGGTGCGAACCTCGATTGGAGCAGTGTGTCCACAAGCATTGGTTCGGTAGTGGTACAGTTGTTTGAAACGAGTGGCTTTGCATGTTTGCTTGAATATATGTTGCGTGGCTTTCTTTACAGATTTGAGTGTTTGTAAGTTTTGTGAACACCAAGTCCCATATTGCCATTATAATTATTCTCGTAATAATATTGATAATTACTATCTCGATGATGGTAATTACGACAAAAACTCTATGGAGCAGAGTCTGTTGTGAGAATCTAATAGATCGTTACGTATAGTCGGCGCAGTAGTTTTTGGCCGGTGGAGAAGCTGGCGGGCGGGCCTAGTCTGTGTACCTGAGGTGGCACGGTCAGCGTGTTTCTTTTGTTTGGGCGTTCAGTCCGAGACTCGCTCCTAGCCTTCCCCTTGAAAATTCCAAGCTAGCGGAGCTGGCGGACGGGCCTACTCTGTGTACCTGAGGTGGCACGGTCAGCGTGTTTCTTTTGTTTGGGCGTTCAGTCCGAGACTCGCTCCTAGCCTTCCCATTGAAAAATTCCACCGGCCAAAAACTACTACGCCGACTATAGTAAATAAATTCCTTCAATCATGGCGGTTAACACAACAACTACAAACATTTTGACGCTTTTGTCTTTCACAGGTTGGCGGTATCTCAGTGCTAGGTATTGGCATCTGGACTCTGGTGGACAAATCTTTCATGAATGAGCTGTTGGGTACTAACTTGTTCCTCGGTGCCGTGTACATCCTTATCGCGACAGGCGCCATCATCTCCCTCATCGCATTTTTTGGCTGTCTGGGAGCCCTCAAGGAGATAAAATGCATGCTTCTGACGGTAAGAAAGTTTCTTCTATGACGAGTGTCGTAAATTTTTCAGTTTCGTACGTAATCGTATACCTTGCAGGTGACGGCGTAACGTACTTTCCGCTGCGAGAACCTCGGATCCCTCTCTCCCCCCCTCCCCCTATCCCCCCTCTCTCTCAGAGCTCCCGTCGTGTCCAAAATTTGAATTGGGGGTTCTACAAAAAATGCTGGAATATAAATGCCATCGTTAGCTTTGGTTTGTTAGTCGTGATGACAGAGCTCGTAATTTGTTACGTGCGGACTGAAGAAGGGTGTAATGAAGTTGAGGAATTGTAACGTTGAAGAGACTTTGAGCTCGTCTTGATGAATCCTCCAATCATTAAGTGAGAACTGTACTATATCCCTGAGGACGTATTCAGCAAACAGATCTGTGAAACGAGCTTGGGACGACACGCAGGAGAAGGTACGTGTATCGGTCGATTATCCAAATATTTGTGTAAATAGTAATTTTATTACTTGCGGTGAATTTTATGGGATGGAATTAATTCAGTCTTTTGAAGATCTGTTATAATTATAAGAGGCGTATTTTTATTTTATTTTTTTATTTTCAGTATTAACGTAATTAAATTCGATGTTTGGTCGATTATTTCAAATGATTTTAACGCTTTAAATGTGACGAGGGGAAATTTACGTCTGGTGCGATGAAAGGTTGATTCGAGCAGCCGGGATTCAATCTGAAATTGTTACGTCTCGTTAGATAAGCTGCTTCTAGTGCAGTCGAGAGTTGGGTCAGAGACGAAACTTGGCTGTTAGTAAATTTTATTATAATACGCAGCTGATATTTTGAAATTTCTGCGCTAGAATGCGCCTAAATTTAGGCGAATTTTAATTTAGGTCCGGCATAAATTCAAATATTTATAGGTAGAGTGCTTTCACAAAGTCTCTGGGGCTGAGACGCGGAGAACGTCGATGAACTCTCGATAAAGATTGTTACGCGGATTTCCAGGGTCTTTGTGAAAGTACGACACAACAGTCCTGCCCCCCCCCCCCAAAAGGAAGCTCTTGGGGGCACAGCGTCGTTGAAACTGTCTCTCGATATTTTTATTTACAGCTCAAATGTTGTGGGGTCACCTCCCCTGTGGACTGGAAAGATAGGGTTCCGGAAAGTTGCTGTAGGATTCACCCAGAAAGTTCAGTAAGTTGAATCCAGAATACGGAAATACTCTTTGAACTGTACCCATGAAGAAAATTTTAATTAATTATGGCCCCCAAATTATGTTTATCAACAAAAAAGAAGACGTCGTTGGGAATGTGAATTGTATTTCCGAGTTGCGAGAGAAATTTTGTTATTGAATAACTGAGATGTGATAAGCGAATATTTCAATTTTTTTTTTTTTTTTTTTTTTTTTTTTTTTTTTTACAATTTACGTCATTCCAGAGTGTAAAATTTATTTTCTTTCAGTCTTTTGGGAAGTGCTTTTTGTTGCCTGGAAACATCTACACCTCGGGTTGTTTGAACATAACCGAGAAATTTGTCAAAGAACACGCCGCCATCATCGGAGGGGCTGGAATTGGCGTGGCCTGCTTGATGGTAACTATTAGGTTTAAGATGCAAAATAAAGTTTTCTCGCCTGTATTTTTTTAAATGCGTTCCGTCACCTTTCGCACAGTCTGCAGTTTTATTCGCAGAGAGCATAAAAATAACTCTTTAATTCTTCGCGTGTCCGGTTGCAAAAATTTTGTATTTGAAATTAATCGATGAAATTCTTATGTTCCTTTTAATTTTCCAGCTGTTAGGAATGATATTTTCTTGCGCGCTCTTCAAGATGATAGAATAAAGCCCTCTGGGTGGGGGTGGACCTGCGTCGTTCAACCACGTAATCATCCTTAACGAACGACGAAACTCGAATTATAAACCAAGAACAGAAGAAATCCTGTTTCAGTGATATGTTGCAGAATTTTTGGTGTCTCGAGATCGTACTATTATTTACAGAGTTTCGTACTTTACGATTCAACTTTAAACGTTAGAAAATAAAATATATTTATGCAGGTATACTTTGAACATTTTGAGGGTCATCGTGAGAGAGAATTTTGCTGGAGTTATATTTTGAAAAATACATTTCACTGTCGGGACTTTTAATTATATAAAGACTTGTTTCAGTGGACAGATGATGATGATAATTTTGATTGTTAGGTTAGGTTTTGTACATTTAATATTAAGTAGAAAGGTATTACAATTCATTGTCGTTTGAATGCATGCGTAAACTGTGACGTTCTAATTAGTAAGTTAAGTGCCTAATATTAGATTCCATTTCCTACGTCGATTGCAAATAATTAAAAAATTATGGATATTAACTTGTTATTTAGAAATGAAAATAATATTATTGATTTTAAAGAAATTGTGTTTGAAAATATACGTACGGACTGATTCTTTACTTATGATAAGAGTTTCTCTTACGCGGGGTCTATACCGAAGAAGTTGAGATTACGTAAAATTACGTATTAGGTTACGCGTAAGGCTTTTGTGGTTTATTGATCTCTTCTGATGTAAAAATTGATCTCACGGAAGCGAGTATGAAGATGGATGTCTTCTGGGCGATTGTGCCTTGAAGTCTCGTTAAAGTTTACCAATGTTTCAGAGGTCCTTTCTGTCTCCATTGCCCTGATGATGGAGGCAACAAGGACGAATACATGATTTGTAAATAAATAAAAATATATCTGATATTAGGCACGTTTCCATTGTACATTTTATAGCTATAGAAATTTAGTTATAGAATTTTTAGAAGTATAGTTTTAGTACGCACATTTTAGGTTAGGATTGTGTTAAGTAGTACAGTGTCTTCTCGATGCGTGTCGCCACCTGACTATAGGCCAGCGTCAGCGTACCTGAGTGTTACTGGATCCCCGATACAAGTTTAGAATTGTTGTGTAAGGAAATAAAAGAAACAATTTATGTTGGAACTAACACCAAGATCATAAATACAGCTGAAAATTCTATATTCTGAGACACTGCACGTTCTCTTCACGTCATTTGAAAAGGTAAGCATTGACGTACGTTCCCGTTTAAGTATTTTCTAAAACTACGAGTTCTCGTTCAGATATTTTAACATGTGGGGTATTATTCTGTACGCGTCCTCCTCTAAGTGAAAATTATATGGAGTAAAATTATGCTGTAACCCGGACCACCAAGTTTAATTTAATTAAGCGCGCGTCATTTTTAAATTGGTGTCTCGTCCGGAAGTGACCTACCGGATCTGAATTCATTAATATCGTAAATGCTTGGAATTGAGACTTAGTAAAGTTAGGTTAGGTTAGAATTGTAATTCACTACTACAAGCGAGTTAGTAAAACTTAATGTCCGTAGATAATGATATCCCGTACTTAACGCACCGTTTACATTTTTTTTTAAATATTCTGAAACTGGTAGCGCTCGACGTGAGTCATTTTTTTTTTCGGGATTAACAGTTACCGGAATGAAGTAGGTTTTTCATTGGCTGGTAGTTTAGAAGTGACGTAAACTTTAAACTGTGGTAACAAACCATACTTTAAATGTGTAGTCAAGTATAGATGTCTATACTTATTGGATGTAATTTTTCTGTGTTTGATTTCGTAATAAATTAATTGTTACGTACATATACTTACCAACCTTCCACACAAATATTTCCCTCGCTTTGTTATCAGATTGAGAGGCATTGTACATTTTCATAAATAATTTGTGCTTTCAACTCGTACCTTAAGAAAGGGTAAACTGTGTTTTTGATGTCTCTGAGCTTGAGAATGACATAAGGTAAGACGCTGGCAACCCGGTGTCGAAAATGCCACTCGACCAAACGCCCACGCGAGATTCGAAATTGATTTCTGTTCAGCACAAATTTTTTTAATTCAGTTTGCTCTCACTTGTCTGTGGTTGTGTGGATAAGTTTACTATATACTTTATAAATATCCACGTAATAATTAGTTTCGAGTAGCGAACATGAAAATATAGTTCTTAGATTAAATTACAAGCCAAAATAATAATACCTTTCACGATATATAAATAAATAAAAGTTGCAAACTTTCATCAGTCGTAAATAATATATTCTTATACAGTAAATGTTTATAATTAATATTTCCCATCTGTTGCTATTAAAATCTATGTGTCTCACTACCTAATCTGCCCCCTTCACCTTTACACAGATAAAAAGAAATTATCTCCGGATATAGGTGGTCGTGTTTTTGACTGGTGTAAAGTTAATGTTTGTACACGTGGAAAAAATGTAAAGTGCCATGAAAATGTGGAATGAGCTAAGGAAAAAACTGATTTTTCAGCTCATCTCAGTCTAAATCAAAAATTTGTGCAGGAAAAGATTAAAAAAATGTATAATTACGGGACTACGTGTTGCTTTCTCTCAGCCTCCAGGGGTGTTAATGAATGTGAATATTACTACTTCCATTAACGTAATCTTTCCCCTTTCCATGTCAATTTAACTTATATTTTTATGTAATTTTCTTTATCTATGTAATAATGTAAGAATGCAGTGAATGTATACGAGTGTTAATTAAAATGTAATGTTTACAACCAGAAACATTTTGGGATTTTTATTCCTATCCATTCTTCGCCCACGTATATCTGTTCTTATGACATGATTCTACCCCGAACGTCGAGGTGGCTGTCACCCCAACACTGATAAGTAAGAATGAGTGTCTGGATGTTGTTTGGCACAACGCTGGCAACTTCACGTCGGCTGTCACGAAGTAGTACTTAACCTCAAAACCAGACGTAATGTACGCTGGCTGTGGTTTGTTTATCCTAAATACTCTGTTTTTGTTTTTGTTTTTTTTGCAGATTACGTAGTGATGAGTGTTTCATAATTTATTAAACGTCGCTTTATGTATCGTAGCGTAGAATTAATTAAGGTTTTGTTATAATTGAGATACAGTCTGTGTTTAAGAAAGGGTTAATGGCTTATGTGAAATTTCTATTGTAACTATTTTACAGAGATCCATCTTCCAATCTACGCCGATGTCTTCATTGTGTATTTTTTCGTGAATTTCCGAATAATTTTGTCTACATTTTATTTTCCCCCAATCAATTATACAGACTAGATAAGGGAAATTTAAATTCGGTATTTGTTTACTTTAACCTAATACATTTCAGACCTGGAGACGTGCTAGACAGATGTCCAGGAAAACCTGGTTCTCGCCCAAGATTAGAATATTTAAATATTCTAAATCACGACATTCGGTAACAATCTTAAATAAATAAGTTTATTTTTAATTATAATTTGAAATTTGTTGAATTGGATTGATCAGAGCCGAGTCAAAAATGTTTATTGTTAGAATTCAGTACAGGCCTAGTAGTTCGTAGATGGTTCAGAAAATATTTTTATTTATAAATGTTGTGGGGTCACCTCCCCTGTGGACTGGAAAGATAGGGTTCCGGAAAGTTGCTGTAGGATTCACCCAGAAAGTTCAGTAAGTTGAATCCAGAATACGGAAATACTCTTTGAACTGTACCCATGAAGAAAATTTTAATTAATTATGGCCCCCAAATTATGTTTATCAACAAAAAAGAAGACGTCGTTGGGAATGTGAATTGTATTTCCGAGTTGCGAGAGAAATTTTGTTATTGAATAACTGAGATGTGATAAGCGAATATTTCAATTTTTTTTTTTTTTTTTTTTTTTTTTTTTTTTTTTTTTTTTTTTTTTTTTTTTTTTTTTTTTTTTTTTTTTTTTTTTTTTTTTTTTTTTTTTTTTTTTTTTTTTTTTTTTTTTTTTTTTACAATTTACGTCATTCCAGAGTGTAAAATTTATTTTCTTTCAGTCTTTTGGGAAGTGCTTTTTGTTGCCTGGAAACATCTACACCTCGGGTTGTTTGAACATAACCGAGAAATTTGTCAAAGAACACGCCGCCATCATCGGAGGGGCTGGAATTGGCGTGGCCTGCTTGATGGTAACTATTAGGTTTAAGATGCAAAATAAAGTTTTCTCGCCTGTATTTTTTTAAATGCGTTCCGTCACCTTTCGCACAGTCTGCAGTTTTATTCGCAGAGAGCATAAAAATAACTCTTTAATTCTTCGCGTGTCCGGTTGCAAAAATTTTGTATTTGAAATTAATCGATGAAATTCTTATGTTCCTTTTAATTTTCCAGCTGTTAGGAATGATATTTTCTTGCGCGCTCTTCAAGATGATAGAATAAAGCCCTCTGGGTGGGGGTGGACCTGCGTCGTTCAACCACGTAATCATCCTTAACGAACGACGAAACTCGAATTATAAACCAAGAACAGAAGAAATCCTGTTTCAGTGATATGTTGCAGAATTTTTGGTGTCTCGAGATCGTACTATTATTTACAGAGTTTCGTACTTTACGATTCAACTTTAAACGTTAGAAAATAAAATATATTTATGCAGGTATACTTTGAACATTTTGAGGGTCATCGTGAGAGAGAATTTTGCTGGAGTTATATTTTGAAAAATACATTTCACTGTCGGGACTTTTAATTATATAAAGACTTGTTTCAGTGGACAGATGATGATGATAATTTTGATTGTTAGGTTAGGTTTTGTACATTTAATATTAAGTAGAAAGGTATTACAATTCATTGTCGTTTGAATGCATGCGTAAACTGTGACGTTCTAATTAGTAAGTTAAGTGCCTAATATTAGATTCCATTTCCTACGTCGATTGCAAATAATTAAAAAATTATGGATATTAACTTGTTATTTAGAAATGAAAATAATATTATTGATTTTAAAGAAATTGTGTTTGAAAATATACGTACGGACTGATTCTTTACTTATGATAAGAGTTTCTCTTACGCGGGGTCTATACCGAAGAAGTTGAGATTACGTAAAATTACGTATTAGGTTACGCGTAAGGCTTTTGTGGTTTATTGATCTCTTCTGATGTAAAAATTGATCTCACGGAAGCGAGTATGAAGATGGATGTCTTCTGGGCGATTGTGCCTTGAAGTCTCGTTAAAGTTTACCAATGTTTCAGAGGTCCTTTCTGTCTCCATTGCCCTGATGATGGAGGCAACAAGGACGAATACATGATTTGTAAATAAATAAAAATATATCTGATATTAGGCACGTTTCCATTGTACATTTTATAGCTATAGAAATTTAGTTATAGAATTTTTAGAAGTATAGTTTTAGTACGCACATTTTAGGTTAGGATTGTGTTAAGTAGTACAGTGTCTTCTCGATGCGTGTCGCCACCTGACTATAGGCCAGCGTCAGCGTACCTGAGTGTTACTGGATCCCCGATACAAGTTTAGAATTGTTGTGTAAGGAAATAAAAGAAACAATTTATGTTGGAACTAACACCAAGATCATAAATACAGCTGAAAATTCTATATTCTGAGACACTGCACGTTCTCTTCACGTCATTTGAAAAGGTAAGCATTGACGTACGTTCCCGTTTAAGTATTTTCTAAAACTACGAGTTCTCGTTCAGATATTTTAACATGTGGGGTATTATTCTGTACGCGTCCTCCTCTAAGTGAAAATTATATGGAGTAAAATTATGCTGTAACCCGGACCACCAAGTTTAATTTAATTAAGCGCGCGTCATTTTTAAATTGGTGTCTCGTCCGGAAGTGACCTACCGGATCTGAATTCATTAATATCGTAAATGCTTGGAATTGAGACTTAGTAAAGTTAGGTTAGGTTAGAATTGTAATTCACTACTACAAGCGAGTTAGTAAAACTTAATGTCCGTAGATAATGATATCCCGTACTTAACGCACCGTTTACATTTTTTTTTAAATATTCTGAAACTGGTAGCGCTCGACGTGAGTCATTTTTTTTTTCGGGATTAACAGTTACCGGAATGAAGTAGGTTTTTCATTGGCTGGTAGTTTAGAAGTGACGTAAACTTTAAACTGTGGTAACAAACCATACTTTAAATGTGTAGTCAAGTATAGATGTCTATACTTATTGGATGTAATTTTTCTGTGTTTGATTTCGTAATAAATTAATTGTTACGTACATATACTTACCAACCTTCCACACAAATATTTCCCTCGCTTTGTTATCAGATTGAGAGGCATTGTACATTTTCATAAATAATTTGTGCTTTCAACTCGTACCTTAAGAAAGGGTAAACTGTGTTTTTGATGTCTCTGAGCTTGAGAATGACATAAGGTAAGACGCTGGCAACCCGGTGTCGAAAATGCCACTCGACCAAACGCCCATGCGAGATTCGAAATTGATTTCTGTTCAGCACAAATTTTTTTAATTCAGTTTGCTCTCACTTGTCTGTGGTTGTGTGGATAAGTTTACTATATACTTTATAAATATCCACGTAATAATTAGTTTCGAGTAGCGAACATGAAAATATAGTTCTTAGATTAAATTACAAGCCAAAATAATAATACCTTTCACGATATATAAATAAATAAAAGTTGCAAACTTTCATCAGTCGTAAATAATATATTCTTATACAGTAAATGTTTATAATTAATATTTCCCATCTGTTGCTATTAAAATCTATGTGTCTCACTACCTAATCTGCCCCCTTCACCTTTACACAGATAAAAAGAAATTATCTCCGGATATAGGTGGTCGTGTTTTTGACTGGTGTAAAGTTAATGTTTGTACACGTGGAAAAAATGTAAAGTGCCATGAAAATGTGGAATGAGCTAAGGAAAAAACTGATTTTTCAGCTCATCTCAGTCTAAATCAAAAATTTGTGCAGGAAAAGATTAAAAAAATGTATAATTACGGGACTACGTGTTGCTTTCTCTCAGCCTCCAGGGGTGTTAATGAATGTGAATATTACTACTTCCATTAACGTAATCTTTCCCCTTTCCATGTCAATTTAACTTATATTTTTATGTAATTTTCTTTATCTATGTAATAATGTAAGAATGCAGTGAATGTATACGAGTGTTAATTAAAATGTAATGTTTACAACCAGAAACATTTTGGGATTTTTATTCCTATCCATTCTTCGCCCACGTATATCTGTTCTTATGACATGATTCTACCCCGAACGTCGAGGTGGCTGTCACCCCAACACTGATAAGTAAGAATGAGTGTCTGGATGTTGTTTGGCACAACGCTGGCAACTTCACGTCGGCTGTCACGAAGTAGTACTTAACCTCAAAACCAGACGTAATGTACGCTGGCTGTGGTTTGTTTATCCTAAATACTCTGTTTTTGTTTTTGTTTTTTTTGCAGATTACGTAGTGATGAGTGTTTCATAATTTATTAAACGTCGCTTTATGTATCGTAGCGTAGAATTAATTAAGGTTTTGTTATAATTGAGATACAGTCTGTGTTTAAGAAAGGGTTAATGGCTTATGTGAAATTTCTATTGTAACTATTTTACAGAGATCCATCTTCCAATCTACGCCGATGTCTTCATTGTGTATTTTTTCGTGAATTTCCGAATAATTTTGTCTACATTTTATTTTCCCCCAATCAATTATACAGACTAGATAAGGGAAATTTAAATTCGGTATTTGTTTACTTTAACCTAATACATTTCAGACCTGGAGACGTGCTAGACAGATGTCCAGGAAAACCTGGTTCTCGCCCAAGATTAGAATATTTAAATATTCTAAATCACGACATTCGGTAACAATCTTAAATAAATAAGTTTATTTTTAATTATAATTTGAAATTTGTTGAATTGGATTGATCAGAGCCGAGTCAAAAATGTTTATTGTTAGAATTCAGTACAGGCCTAGTAGTTCGTAGATGGTTCAGAAAATATTTTTATTTATGTGAACAATTATTACACGGGTCAAAATATTACTTATTTGATTCATTTAATTCATTTATTAATATTAATGTTTTTATTATAGTTCTTCGCATTAACTCGCAGGGCATGCTGGGTAAGTATGGCGGACGAAGTGAGGTTAGTGGCTTGTCATTTGAATATCTCTGATACGGTTGTGAAAGTACGATAACACTTCAAAATGTATCCAGTTATCTACAAAGACCTATCAGTTACAGATCCTTTCTGTGTGTCACACAACTGCAAATTCACGTAGTACATTAATTGTTTTATCAACATCGTACAATCCAAACTAATACGCAATTTATCATTCAGTATAGTTCCAAGAACTAGTCTTAATACGTGTGATAATGTGAATCATTCGCCATTTTATATCTTACGTTTTGTTATTTTGCAGCGAGATGTTTTAAATACATTTATGAAGCTTAGAATATTATTTTATACGTTTCACTAACTATCGTTCACGTATCAATTATCTCTAAACTGATACATACACTGCAATATTAATAGGGTTATATATTATAATTAAACGAATCTGTACGTAATATCATTATAAATATATTATCAATAATTAGGTCGTGTTTGTGAAATTGTAGGCAAGATAGATACACAGAACTAGCGAAGAAATTTGCCTTTTAACGCTGCAAATGTGTAGTGGTTTTTACACAGCGCAACCGTGAAGCAAAACTTACGCGTTGGCATTTGAGTGCGTGATCGGAGTGAATCATTTTGTCACTGATATGACACTCGACGGTATCTCATCACATCCCAGAGGTGGGGCAGACTTATCAATTTAGTCTGATGTCCCCCCCCCCCAAAAAAAAAAAAAAACTTGTCTGTTGTTTGAATTATTTTTCTGTTCAGACATACGTCAGACGCTTAAGATGGTTGTTACGCCATATGGTTTGTTAGATATTGAACGTTTCGGATACGTTTGCTGCCTCCATCATCAGGGAGATGACAGTAACTTAATCTGAAACTCGTCTTCGTAAAATGTTGCTATTATTTAATTATGATACTAAGGTTATATATAATCTGGTTCTCTTCTTTGCTTTGTTGCCAAGGTGGGATCGGGTTCGATGAAGGGATTTATGGGACGTTTATGCTGGATTTTTGTAACATCATTGGTTCGATTTCCCGCTTTGTTTTGTGATTGGTTGAATAATTTAAATTTAAGTCAGAATAACTCTTCTCTGATTGGTCGGTTCGATACCCGAGGTCAACTTTAACAGTTTACATCTCGTGGTGACGCTAGGTCACTTTTGCATAAACCCAATTAATAGGGGTTCGAACTCTTAGGGGGCGAAATACTGCAATTGCCTGTCAAAATATCCAGTTACAAGAAGTTTTAAACTTCTTGAATGTGGATTTTTTTTTCTCGAAAGAACAGCTGACAGTGACAGATGAAGGTCTGTGTTCCGCTGACCCTTCGCGACGTGTGTGGGTGTGAATGTATTTAAAACGGAAACATTACTTAATCCTTGGTAGACGATTACAAGCCTTAGCCCACATTCTTCGTACAACTGCTTTTATCATGAATGAAACCTATATATTACTCATTCGGCATGAATTTCGTTTCTTTACGAATTAACTGAATTACATAACTGCATCTTAATAAGCCAAGAACAGAATTATACGTAATTCACATCGTAATTTGTAACTGATATAACAAACTATTAAAATAATAGATTAGCTGTCTGTGTATGAAAGAACACAGTGAACATAAATTATTTTAATTCTGAATTTAGAACTTTCTTAGACGAATTATATAAACAGTTAGTACCACATTAGCCGTGGAGCCACGGTGGTCTAACGGTTAGAACGCTGGCCTTGTAATCCTGGGGGGTCTCGGGTTCGGTTACCGGCGGGGCCCGAATTTATAACTTGTGTTGGGCAAGGCCGTGGTATAGGCAACACGGAGTTTTCCTCCGTGGCATCCCAACAATTACTCCATTCACACACAGAAGAAGGCAATGGCAAACCACTTCTGGATCATCTGCCAAGAACGTATATGAACAGGTCCCAGTCCGAGAAAAGGATGGAAGGATCCTGTTCATATGGACCTGTCGTCAGACAGAACACTACAAATAAAAATAATAAATTCCACATTAGCCATGAATTATCGTTCGTCTATTACATCTTCAATTTTAAACGCACTGACTATATAGCAGTTGTGCTGATGCCCACTTCGATTTCTCTGGTATTTGAGGGGTTTTTTTTATCACAGCGTGCTCACGTTTACATTTGATCATGTCTGTATCTCGTCGCTAAGCGATAATCTGTATTGATATCAATTTTACTGTTTGCAACGTATCCAGATTGTAATGTAGATTTTAAATAAACTGTTTTGTCGCGAAATTAATCAGTGCGTTCCAGAGAGCCATGGGAAATGCAATACGTATGTGAAAATATAATTTGTATTAAATTATGTTTTGGATATAACCCTGAGTAATTTCAAATTGAATTCTTCAATGGCTGAGGTGAGTCTTATATGGCAAGATAAGGCATTTATCTATAGCATACATAAGCCTTACGTAATTGCAAAAAAAAAAGGACTTTGAATTTTTACATTTCATAAATATTTTCAATTAAACGTTTAAATTACGTTGTTGACTGAATGTACCACCTTTTATACAATTAAATTTCCCTTTTTCGGGATGGAATAGAAGTTTTCAGATAAACAGATTAGATGCGAATATGCTTAATAAGTTATGTTCTTTTTTAAATAACCTTGGCATCGAGAAAATGGCATGAGATTTGCAATTTGGAGAGTCGAAATTGGTCTTGTGGGTAGATTGTGTAAATACAAGCATTTTCGTAGAAAATACTTCCTCTAACTTCCGCCCTGAAGACAGAAGAAA
>NW_019059725.1:733568-766373 GCF_000696155.1 Zootermopsis nevadensis | reverse complement strand
CGTGATATTTAGTTCTCAGACATCATCATCATCATGAGTCCATGTCTGAGGCCCAGTTGCCTATAACAGTCACATGTAAGCGTCAAAGAACTTAGTCGAATTTGTTCCGTGATGGAATTTTTATAATGGGATTCTTGAATGGACATTCGAAGAATTTTTAACCCTCCGGTTAGATGTCTCTTTTGTATACGTGCGTGTTACTTAAATGTTAACGCTTAATTCAGCAGGCAACGAATGATATTATTAATCCGCCCGTGGAAGAACGTCTACCAGCAGATACTAGAAACTGCCTTGTCGTCTCATACGACCTGGAAACGACTGGTTTGAGTTCAGATGACGAAATAATACAGGTCGGAGCGTACACATACATTCCAGCTGGTACAAGATCTTCAGAATTCAGCCAGTTTATCTTACCAGCTACGAGACATATTCATCCAGAAGCCGCCTGCAAAATTGGGCTTAAAGTTCACGAAGGAAATCTTTACGATACCAGGTGAATTTACTTCTCACCGGACCTCTTACATTGCAAGTCATAAGATTTTGTTTCTTACCGATATATTCATAAAGTGAATGTAAAACAGACATTTTGTTTTTCATAGATGCAATATTGCACTATTCATGAAGCAGCTTTTGAAGCCAAAGTTAGTCGAAATAGCATTTAATAATCCAGTCCGTACCGCGAAGAAAACCCAACTCTTCACCATTACAAAAGATCGATTGGTTAACGCTGTTTAAAGGAATAATCGCTGTTTATAATGAGACACGCGCTACGTACATAATATTTAAACAGCTAGTCCGTACCGCGAAGAAAACACATCTCTTCACCATTACAAAGATCGATTGGTTAACGCTGTTTAAAGGAATAATCGCTGTTTATAATGAGACACGCGCTACGTACATAATATTTAAACATCTAGTCCGTACCGCGAAGAAAACACAACTCTTCACCATTACAAAAGATCGATTGGTTAACGCTGTTTAAAGGAATAATCGCTGTTTATTCTCAGAATCTGCTTTGTGGGTAGAATTCGTAGTAGTTAATTATTAAATAATATGTTACATATAGTTACCGCTGAGTTTTAAATGGTTAATTAAATGCAATTTGCTAATTAATTTATGTATTTATTTGCTTATTTGTTTTTGTTCTCAGGACTAAATCAGTTGTGCCGACAGTTACTGAGTCCGAAGGACTTCTCTTATTTTTAAAATGGTTAACGTCTGTCAAGGAAGGATACGATGGTATAGTGCTTGTTAGTCACGGGGCGATATTTCTCGACATTCCAGTATTGATTCGAGCTATACAGCGCACTGGCATGTCAGAAAGTTTCTTCCAGGTAGACTATCTTATCTCAATGAACGGCCCGCAAAACAATATGACGTGCTGATAAAATATCCATTTATCGCACGAATTTATTAATTTTAACCTGTTTTCCTGGTTTTAAGAGCATACAGGTTTTGTAGTGTATCAGTGTGTTTTTTTTTTTTCCCCCCCCCCCCCCCACGTAATAATGTTTCGAAGAATAAACAGAAATTTGTGAAATTTAGTATGAGCGTCATGCCTTTAAAGTTTAAAGAACCTGTGTATTTTAACGTCTCTGCCAACAAATGCAATGTTGATCGCCAAAAGTTGGTTAATGCATAGTTTGTGGTTAAGTTTGATGGAAAAGGGGCTCTTGACAAAAAGATTTCGGACGAATTTAATTACGGTTAATGTTATTAAAATACAATTCACACTTTATGACAACATGAAACTTAAACAGAACACATTTTATATCTTTTGATACCGATTTTACAAAGAAAAGCGAGTTTAGAAAAAAAAAATAACAAATCACTTTTCGAAATATAGTCAAGTTAACAAACAAAAACACTAACATACTTAGTAAAAGGCGAAAACTTCAAAGAGTGTGTCAATTAAGTAGATACACGCAAAGCCTTAGTTACGTAAGATATGTGTGGTCTTCCTCAGTTCCTCCTAGCAAGTACTGAGACAGTACTTTAAAAATATGCTACAGTCTACCGATTTTTTTAATATTCAGTTTCTCATTCAAAATACTTTTCAAATTCAAATCTCCCAACCCAGTCGTCGTTAATGGGCCCAGGTTTAAATGTAACAGAGACTTGATGTTATTTTGTGGTCTTCTGGGTTATGTTGCCATGACTACCGACGCTCCTAGTTCGTAAAACACACAACCCAGAAAACCTCAACGTCCGTGAGTTTACTTTCGTGTCTCAGTTCCATCACAGTGATATTCATTTTATTATTTAGGTTGTGTTAGGATTTTGCGATTCGAACGCCATCTTCCAAGAGGATAATTCCCGATGTTACCGTTCATTGTCACTGCAACATTTGTACCAGAATTTTGTTGGGAGTCGCAGACAGGTCCACCGAGCAGCTGAAGATGCCAAGGACCTTTATACCCTCCTCAGTCGATACTTTAAAGTGTAAGGAGTTTTCAGTTACATTTTAGGAGTGAAATCTCAAATTAATCAACTACGAATTTTAGAACTCGTATTTTATAACGATTCTATAAAGGTTTATGGAAATGGTTGATTAATTATGCGAATATTATATTGAATACTGTTCACTATTTCGAACATATTTTATATACATTACGTTTTGGAATGAACCAGATTCTTAGAGTCCTAATATTCAAAGAGTCACGTGGAAATACGTACAATAACAAATTGTCAAATTACAATCGATCGCTCGAATTCAGTCATACAACAAACTTCGAAACATTAATATAAAATGATGTTGGATAATATTCAAATTAACATTTATATAATACATTTTTCAGCATGTCTTAATACGCCTTCGCCAACTTCAGATTCTTATACATTCTTTATACAAAGTCCATAAAATGAATAGTAATGATGAGGCTGTTATCTCACTGAATATTCGATTATCTCCGATTAAATTTGATAATAGGAATTACTATCGAAGTTTGTCAGGTGATAAGTCGATCAAAGGTAACTTTCACTCTTTATAAAAGTTAATCAAGACAGTACAAGCACGACTTGTGAATATTTTAAAATTTACCACGATAAAATCTGCCAATCAGAATGTCAAATTGTTTATAACCCATTTCTAAAGCTATTGACAAGAATCGTATCTTGTTAAACCTTCCCATGCTAAATGTTTCAATAGATGACATTAATTTATTCTATATTTTTATAGTAACGTAAATATTTAATCATCACGATTTAGGAAATTTTTCCTTTTTGTCAAGGAATGGCAAGGGATGAATTTTCTATTTTTGAAACGACACGCCACAAATGTAAAAGACAGAAGGAATTGTTATAATTAATTCGTAACATGGATATTATTAGAAATAAACTTTAACTATTGCAGGGAGTCGCTGTCGTTAGACATCCCGAGGTTGGAAATGTACACGTATACTTTTCGTTGCATGGAATTCTATTCGAAATGGAAATATTATGTAGATGTGAAAATCGAAGGTTTGAGAGTCATTGTACGTAATCAAAGGAAAACGAGTGAGAAGAAGAAGACAATCATATTGAGGAACCTCGTAGCTGCTGGTTATGACATCCAAAATCTTTTGGATGACTTTTCAAAGTCTCCATCAGAACAGTCATTCAAAGAGGAGTTGAAACGGAGAATCCAGGTTATGAAGAGCAATCATGAGAGTTATTTGTTGGATACGAGAATTGTCAGCGTTGAAGAAGTCATCAATGCCGTGACTGCATCTGAGCTATATCTGAGTAGAAGGTCGCTGCATCCACAATAATAATTTTATATAATTGACCTTTCTACAATTGGCAAATCTTACATCAATTAATTAAACAACGTACATCCTAAGCATCGTCTTGGGATCATTATTTTCATCATTCCACTGGAATCCGCATCAACTGCGTAAGTTTTAATCTCCTACTACCAGTAATAAAATGGTGGACAGACAACTAACGAGAGGGAAATGGCAGTATTGCTACTCTGTAATGATGTGCGCATGCGCAGGTCTTATAAAGATACGTATATTTTTCAAAGGTTTTTTTTTTTGTAGGTAGGCAACTGCATTACATCTATATTTAGCTTCTGGTTTAACGCTGATGATAATCAATAATCGACTGGAACTCGGCATTTGATATTCGATGTGGGAGTACATCATAAATATACATATAAATTTTGTATGAGTCAGTAATAACAAAGATTGAAATAACAAACATAACCTAACAAATACAGAATATGCAATTACGTAACAAGTGCTTTTCCAAAATGAGAATATTACTGTTACTACAGAATTATGAACTGCATACACATCCATGAACTAAATTTGATTTGATTGTTGATTTATAAATTTAAATTACGTATAATATAATATTAATAGTAGACAATGTTAAGAGCTGGGATAATGTGCAATGGAAAAGTAAGTTTTATTAGTTCTGTCTGGAACTAACTGTTTTGTTTTTTTAAGAATGGCTATACTGACCTCGTGATGTCTGTGGAGTCACTGTAACAGATTAGTAACTGGGTTTTATTACATAATATTCATACAGTTGTAACAAAATAATTACAGAATTTTTTAAGGACGCTTATCATCACTGACATATATATTAATCAACTCTGATTAGACTTCGTTTATGGAAAAAAGACTTTGATAATGACGTCAATAATAGGGGGGTCAGTGGTGGCAAACTTTTTCTGCACAGAATATTTTTTTCCTGCATCTTACGCGTGTGCTTCAGAATTTATTCTTTCCCCACATTGAAATTAATTCTGATACGTGTTTACGAATTTGAAATAGAACTGTAACCAAATTACCCAGGGAAGATTTTTAACACTGATATAACACAAAGAATTTTATATACATATATAAAATTATAATTCATAATTATGTAACTTAATTATATGCTTTATACACTATTAATCTTACAATGAGCTTATACAGTGACAAATTTTTACTGACGTAAACAGGGGCATGCCTCACGGTTGCGTTGCCAAGAAAACTTTCACTATATACACAACATTTAATTAAACTAATATAATTATTTAATTTATTAGATTTTTATCATTGCTAATGAAGTAAAACGAAAAAAACATATATTTTTTTTGAATTTATATTAACGGGTCCATTGAGCTTATATTACATAATATTTAATTATTGTTTTTATTTTACATAATTTCTTTGCTGTGATTTGGTACTAATAATCATTCTGCAAGGCAGATCCCATTGTGACGCCATCTTTGAATTGTTGATGTCGTTAAACGAAAAAGGTATTTCGTCTCGAATGCGGGTACTTGCAGTATTATTATCATGATAATTATTATATTATACAATTAGCTTTAAGTTATTGATTATTTTGCTCATTGTTATCTGTCTATGGCTTAGGATCTACATTCTATATTTGTCCAATATAGGTTAAACACGTCATTTCAATTTTATGATATCGCAACTCTGCCATGTTTATTCCGATTATCTCCTTTAATACCTGCACAACTTAAAAATGTTGTTTGGCAGTAGAATTATTTTTAATAAATAATGGAACGGATGTTAATATTAAACAAGATATTACTCAAAGCATTTTAGTACATAAATCTGTATAAACCTTTAATGATGTCGCGTTAGTAACAATAGAATATGTTTTAATTGCACTATTTTTATTGCCTGAAGGAATTTAGCAATTACAGAACACATATTTTGTAAATGGCAACGTTTTAATGTCTGTATCTATCAAGTTCATTTAAGCTGTTTTGGGTCTTGTTGAAGATTACAGAGCGATGTGACTTCCGGTTTGACACTTCCGATGTTTGAAATAACAGATATTGTTGGTATATTTTTGTTACATGAAAAACCAATGACTTGAAACTGATATTTAAGAAAGAAACTTAGCATTTTCTGGACAGTATATTAGATTTGATACGACTTTGTATTAATACCAAATTTAAATAAAATTAAGAGATCTCTCGGAAGTCAAAGACAGTTTTGCGATATCGGATTGTACACATTATTTAGCATTGAATAATTTTATGGAAAAAAAACCTATGATGTGCTGTATAAAATCTGATTGTTTTATTATTAAAGTAGGGAGGACAAATAAGTATTGGCTGTGATAAGGTGTCTGGAGAGACAAAGAAATTATATAGTAAGCTCGTTAGATAAGGCAAGGTCGTTGAATTGCTTTAGTCATGTGCTGTGATATGAAGGATGTATGATGTCGAAACTGTTACTTGATATAGCTATGAGATGGATTATTGTGAGATATAACTCAGTACAGTGGCGATGCTACATACTAAACTACTGATTATGATTTTTCTCTCCTGTTAGTAGCTCAGTTTCCTGTCCATTTCGTACTTATGGCTTATTAGCTTGACTGCAAAACGTTAAGCTACACCTCATTTGATGTTGTCTCTGGATTATCTCTGGAGGAGAGAACCAGTAGAGGAAACTTAGGCCGGCTTTATTTCCCCTCCAAGTGGCCTAGTTCTGGAGGGACTGAAATTCGTACATGCGATAATTAACATGGCGTTCTATTATGTGTTACGCTGGAGGAAAATGTTTGTTCACTGTTTTTAGCTTACAGTATCTTACGAGAGGTTGTCGTTTAATAAATTAAGCTCTGGTTATAAACGCTTTATTGACTTATAATTCTATGAAATTGTTAAAAGTAACACAGAAACCGTTGTCAGTCGAAAAATTACGAAATTGGCAGGAGCTCACCAGTTATCTATTTGTAAGCTGTTCTTGTTTCAGTGTGTTTCCGCATCAGCTATCTACCTCTTCGAAATGTCAGGAGCCTCTGTTATCTCGATTTCATTTGAAATTCAACACGTTTTTATCCACAGGTTACTGATAAGATACATGGACTACACAGTAATATGGAAATGTATGTCTGTATATATATATATTTAACCGTCCAACATGTATATTCTTATAATATATTTAATAAAATATTTATTTGGCGTTTTATGTACGTTAATAATGCTAAATCTCTCACATCTTTATATACTAATTACACAAATCCATCCGAAAATATCTGAGGATGTGTACAATTCATCACGTGATATATCTTATCTGCGTCTAGAATAGACAGCTTTGAAATACTGCGCATGCGTGTACAAATACCGTTTTATTAAAATTAACTACAAATGCACTTCATAATTATTTACAATGGATCTCAGTAATTGGAGCCGGACATACGAAATTATTATTGATTATCAGGGCGATGATTATGAGTAATCATTGCTCTGATGATGGAGGCAGTAAGGACATCTGAAACGTCGGTAAACTTTTAACATACTACACGTTGCAACAAACCCAGAAGACAGCCAACTTCAGACTCACCGCCGTGAAAACCACAAATCCTACATGCATATATTTTACAACATAGTCCTTGTTAAACATTTGTTGATAAACTTGTTGAAATTGATGCATTAAAATACAATGTTTGCGGTTAAATCTGTGCTTATACGTTTGTATAGCAAGTTACGAATAGGTTAGGAACTTAAATTTTGATGGCCCGCCCTTATGGAACTTGAAGTGGGGGAGGGGGGAGGTCAGTTCGTCCAGGTTGGTGGTTGGGTTGAAGGGGTAGCGATCCATAGTTGTTAAAACTGTTACGAAGATTCAGAAGCCAGTTTACTGGCATAAGTGTTGTTCTAGGGGATGGTAAGGGTAAGTAACTCTATAAAACTGACTACTTTTGTTGTATGATGGTTGGTATTTGCAATTTTAGCCATCCCTGGGTAATTTGGGTTTTGAAAAGGTAAAGTCGAGGGATGACGGACGAAGGCAATGGGTAAATTTATTGGATGTCATTTTTTTTTTTTGGACAATGTTATGGCAACCTTGGAGAGATGTCATTTGTTCTTGTTTGATATGTTTCTTCGCCATCTTGCGGAAAGTGCCAAGTGTATGAAATTGTGTGTCGCGGGAATATTGTTATTAAATATTTAGCATGGTTTTTAACACATCCCACTAATGCACAAACTCTAAAAAAAAAGCAAGCGTACTTAATTGTTTGTTATCGTAATATTTGGTTGTGGAATGGATGTAATATTTAACGTGCACAGAACCATGGCCGTGTGTTGTGCGGTTTCACTTGCCACTCGTATTTATCGATAGACGTAAAAATTATAAAATAGTATGGTATGTTGAGCATTTGTGTTTGGTGGTAGTGAATGTTGGTGTGATTTTTGTTTAATACTGTCCAAAATCTAAAAAAAATCAGGTAAAACTAGGGAGGTCAAATTTTTTTCCGTAGGTCGTAAAAATGTAGAAACTGGTTCTTTAATGTTCATTTTATGACGTGGTCTTTTGTAAGTCAGCACGGATTGTGCTTGACTTGCGCATTAGAAACAAGGTTGAAATATTGTTGTGTTGGATTTAAGTCGTGTTAAAATGGATTTTCATTATGTTTTACCAAACTCTAGAGCTGAGCGCTGTAAGTTTTTATAGCAACAGTAAAGCCTTACCTCACAGTTTTGAATCGAAAACGTATTTATGCAGGCTTTTATTGAATAGGGGACCATGTTTATGTGAGGAGGGTTTTTGACTGCAGAAGCATGTGAAGAGGGTACAAACGTTTATGTTTCTTACACTGTTCTAAATAACAGTTGTGTTTGGAGCAGCATCACAGTTCAAGTGGATATAATCACTGGTCTAGCGAAATCATGTAACTAATTTTGGATGTAACTTATTGTTTTTGTTATAGGCTTGTAGAAGTATTGCAGAAGTATACTTATAACAATGAAAGTTAGACCATAGGTTGCTTGTTTTGGATACTTTTAGAGTGAAATGTGTATCATTTTATTGTCTATAAAACGTCAGATGGCCAACCATAATTTGTCATGTCTTTCATTTGTTGTTAATGAGTGACTATTTTATCAGAAGTGATTAAACTAGATTACATTAATAGTTTCATGAATTTTCTGTGTTATGTTTCTTACTGTGAAAGTCTGTTCTGTGAAACTAAAGAAGTCCAAAGTTTCAGTTTTAAATTTAGCCATTAATATGTGACATCTGTTGGAAGGTGAATGGTATGTACAAATAATCATCATATTAGCTAAAAGCTATTACATTTGCTTTAGAAAATACCAAATGGAATCCCAGACCAACACTTAAGATATTAACAGAAAATTGACATGTTTTGTTTTCGTTTGAGTGATATGTGGAGAAATGATATAGTGACTTTGTACATTATTCCTTTGCAGTTTTAATGTCTGTGAATGATAACTGAAAATGTCTGTCTCTTGCACAATGCAATCATTGTTTTTATATTCCAGTGTAGGAGAAAACAGCATGAAGATCCAATGGACACGTTTGTGCAAGTGTGTATATTTTCGTATTGATTTTGAAGAGTCATATAACATTATCACCTGTTCAAGATTCGCTACGTGTAGATTTCTTTTGAAGTTCGCGTCCTGCGATTACTTGTCGAGAAACTGATACAAATATGAAAAAAATGAACGAGCCGGAAGTGATTCAGATCGTGGAAACGATATTACCAAACAACGAAGATGAATCGAACAACTCCGGTGAAGAAAATGGCATTATTTCAAAGTGCAAACCGGATGCTGTCATATTTCAAGCATTTGATGATAATGGTTTCATTCATGCACAGCATAGTTCGCTCGTCATGACGCCAGAGACCTCTAACAAATATTACTCTGCATATAGTGGTGCAGTGGATGCAAGAAAGCAATACTCATCAACTACTATAGTTGGATCTGGGGACGTTTCTGAGGTATGATGGTCATAATTCTGGTGGATGCTTTTGTTATTAAGTTACGTTTTTCATTTCTGTTTCCCAATGCTTAGGAGTAAATTATGTACAAGATGGAAACAAAAGTAAATTATAATATCTTCTGCCATTCGAGAGCAGGGATTGCTCTTGAAACGTTGGCAGAAGATATGGTTTGTTCACCATCAATCTGAGTATCATTGCTTAGTATGGAAAGAGGAATGGCACCTCACATGTGTATTTTTCTCTGTTTGTGTGGTTTGAATTTCCCTTCCCGGCTTACGGATCTGTTTCTATTTGCACTACCGTCATATTGATGTATTTTTATTTTATCAGAATGAAATGGAAGTGACGACAATTCACGTTCTTGATCTTGATGAAGCGGATGGGAACATGGAAGTTGCATATGGCAATGCCCTGCAGGTCCCAATGGCTGTAGAAACACTGGAGGTATGCAACTTTTGTTTTCTTGAAAAATTAATGCTTTAGGTTCGAGCAGGAATCGTGTTTCCCACCTGCTTTAAAAACAAATAAATCTGCAGTTCATATTCATTGATCTCATACGATTCTCAGTGAAACAGAAGGCATTTCCTTATTATATTAAATGGCATTAACCACTTAATTTTGTAATGGTGAAGTGTGTTTTCTTTGTGGTGGGCTGAATTTTTGTATAGTACAGTAAAACCTCTCAAGTTGGACACATCTTTATCCTGGAACTTGAACACCCCTTTTGTTTTAAGTTGGACAGGTTCATGCACTTAACTTCGATGCTTTTCAGGGAAACTTTTTCAGTTACATATTTTGTTATTTTGAATTTCGGACTGTTGAATGCATCCTCTCTCGAGGATTATCTTACGGACATCGAAACCCATCATTGGAATGCATTGCAAGTGTTTAACTGTTCTTTTGTTGAACCCTTAACTGGACTACAGTTTTGCAGAAGATGCAGTTTTAACTCCGCTTGTATTTGAGTTAAGACTGTGTTAACAGAAATGGAATTTTTTCTTTTTGCGATGGGGAAGCGAAAATTGGTGGAATTAACTTTAGAAAATGTTATTGAGGCTGGGGTGTAATGTGCAGTGCGTGGGAGTGGGCTTCAAAAGATTATTATTAATACTATTGTCATTAATTATTAATTTAAGTAAGCCTACAGTAGATTATATCGTCATTAGACCACAATCTGATTTTTTTCTTTCCATCTTGGACACCTCTGTAAGTCGGACACATTTTCGTGGAACCCCAAGTGTCCAACTTAGAGAGGTTTTACTGTATCTATAAATTGCTTGAGTAGTACAGTGTGTCAGCAAAGTTTCTTCAGATTAAAATCCTCTCATTGTGGAGAAAATTGTTTTTAAACTTGGTAGGTACTTTTCAGGCCAGCCTTTGTTTATACTGACAGTTAATAAGGCATTAGTTGATTCTCTGCTATATGTATTATAATTGACAAGGCAATATGAAGATTATGTATTAAGTAGAATAAAACAAATACAATTAAATAATTTATTTTGTGTCCTAAAACAAAATGATTGCTCAGATGCATGAACAAAGAAGTCCATAGATACTTTTCTCCCCTCTAGTTGGGATAATTTACAGCTTATGAGAGACAGCAAACAGAGCTGGCAGCTGGGGTGGGGAGAGGGGGGGGGGAATAGCAGAGTCAGCTTGTTGACTAGTGACCTAAACAAAGAACAGCTATCCAATTAACTGTGTGTGCCAGACATTGTGTATACTATTTTCTGTCAGGGTATGTAACCATAAGTAAACCTCAGGGAAAGTCATAATTGCATTCGAAGCTTATCCAGAGCAAGCCAAGGTGTCGCTTCGCATTCTGGATTCGAGCAGGCAAGACTTTTTAATATTTAACTGAATTGTGGCTCCTGTAACTTAAGATAAATTCTTTCAGTCATGCAGTAAATATTTTCTATGATTTCGAGATTCTGAATTTTAAAGCCAGGTGGACTTCTAGGTAGATAACCGGCGTTTCAGAGGAACATACTGTTTCCATCTTCAGGGCTGAAGAAATAGGCAGCTTGTTTCTCCAAAACATTGGTATCTACTTACAAATCCAAATGACAACCCAGAAGACCAAATTTGACAAATATTTCTACTTGTAAGTACGTGTGACCTCACACCCAATCTTCATCTGCTTGGTTATTCTGTAGAGCCTGGTGGTAACTCACCGTATATTTTAGGTTCCGGTCGGAACGATGATGACTGAGAACGACGAGGTACAATCAATACACATCGGAGATTACGCGACAGTCGTCAGTCCGGCGGGCACTTCGGTCCAGGAAGATCAGGTAAATGTTGATTGTGCATTGCGTTTGTTTTTCTCACAGCTGTTTTGAGCTTTTTCAGTTCCTGTTTTAGTCATCTGGGTAACAAGAATGCTTTATTTGTGCTAAATTAAAAATATTGTAATTTATTTATTTATTTATTGGTGTATGTCAAAGGATTACATGTTTGGCGGCATGGCAGAACTTTATCCATGGCCTCCTCAATTCTCTTCCATTCGGTCCTCTGTTAGGTCCGTCTGTCCGAGGCTTTGATTGAGGTTTCTAAACATCTTCCTTTTTACGGTGCAAGGTTGTTAGCCTTGCGACCAACCCCCAACCTGGAGGACCAGGGTACTTGTCTTAGTCTGACCTCTCCCCCTATCAGTAGCTATGCTACCGCCAGCATAGCTCTTGGGGTCACTGAGGTACTCAAGCCCCACTACCACGACAAGGTGCAGGTACCGTTAAGTGGGAGAGTGTGTTAGGTACTTAGTTTGAATTAAAAATTAAGTATGACCCTATAATCTCTTGTTCAATAATTGTATTTGTATATCCTTTTGTTGACAGACGTCATGCTAAAAGTTTTGTAAATCGAGACTAAAGTAAAATTTTGTGTTGCCTTCTTGTTCCAGTCCATGATGATAGGGAATTGCTTTGTCACCGTCCAGGATAATCAGGTTTTGTCTGCTCCATCCGGTTGGAACAACGAGTCTCAGTTGCCGACTGTCAAACGAGTGGTACAACCAAGATGTCCCATTGGTAAATTTATGCGTAACTTTAAAAGAAGTGCAAAATCGTGTTTTATACTTGTGTAAAGCGATAAGGTATCTGTTGAAGTAGAGAAATAATTTGAATTAAATGTAAATTCTAGCAAGCATGTGAAGGTTTGTCGTAAAAAGGTGATCTACGTTCATCTTACTGTGTACGAACTGAGGACGTGTAATCAGTAACACACAAAGTGTTGTAAAGGAATAGTCTTGAAAGTTTTGTGACCTTGTCTTCAGTGGAGATAAGAGATAATTGCATATATTGGTATACAAAATGACTTCGAAGTTTAGGGAGTCCCCCAATACTAGGATCTGTCATATACACAAAGCATAAAATATGAACTTTTAAATGCTACTTGTGCACAACTTATATCCCACCATACTTATTTCTGATTCAAACTTATATTTGGTGTACTTATTTAACATAAAGAATATTATCGGATAATATGCGAGTGAGATGGCGTGGCCACAGTTATAACTGCGGAATTGTCTGGGTGGACTCGACACTACACGCCATTTACAACTGTAGATGTAGCATAAACAAACACCAGGAACACAGTAGTGATTATTAGTCGAATAAGCACTTTTAATAAACTTTCTCTTCTGTAGGTTCAGAACGTTACGTACGGTTTAGGCGCAGTCGCATGGTTTCGGACAAGCACACTAGTATCCCTGTGTCGGATTTTAAAGCACAACTGAGCGACACTTCTGACATCATCGGCAGGCTTGATCTTGCGCCCAGTTCAAAGAAAATGATGAACCACCTGAGCAATAAGGGCTTTGGGAAATTGTTTTCATCTCCAGGTAATGCATTTAGCTGACGTTAAATTCTTTCTTGACTTACGGAGAGTGCATAAGATGGTAATGTGCCGGGTCGAGAGATACGTCTCTCCCGAGAACACCCATCTTTGCTATTCTATGTGATTCATCGGCGTTATTGTTCATTTATTGCACTTATGACTCTGCTGTCGCAAATCTAGTTCACTAGAAGATGACTCTTTTGGGATATTGTGCTGTGTAGTCTGGTAGAAGTTTAACTGATGTTTGAGAAGTGCCTGCTGCCTCCATCATCAGAGTAAGCCATGTGCATGCAATTAGTTTGAGATTTGGGATTCATTTTGGCAAGGTAGAACCTTAGAAAGTTGATGATGATCAGGTTAGAAGTATATCCTTTCCTCTCTCCCTTGCATATGAGCTACACCCTCCCCGCTCCAGCCAGACTGTCATCTGCCCCCTCAAATTTTAATTAGACTGCACAGTGCAACACACCAGAAGACAACACTGCCGCGAGAACATGAAGTCTCGTTCGAGACATCGCACTATACAGTTAGAAATTAAGAGCGAATAAAAATTGTGAAATTTTCAATTTTGTAATTTTTTAAATTCCTCTGGTACTCGGTGTCTTCTAGCTCCGCGTTTTTTTCGTCAGGATTTGGTATTTTTATCTGCACTTACGTAGAGTCTGTGGTGTTAGTCCTTGCAATCGGTAATCATCTGTGAAATCAACAGGTAGAAAGATGAGTTCCGCAAATCTCGTACATCTCTACACTCGACACCTCTCCGTAAAGCAAGCCCCTATACAGGAGATGTTCGATGACATGGTGTTGTTACCACTGGGCTATCAGCGTGAAGGTGAGTTGATAAAAGATTTGGCTTCATAGAATTTTGCAAGAGAAATTATTTGCAGACTGAATGTCATGATTTCGTGCTTATCATTCCAGCTTCTTGTATGAGACGTCTGTGGTTTGAATTTGGAGACCTGAAGATTTCTGTCTTCTGGGTTGTTGCGCTGTGTAGTCTGGTCGATGTTAACCAACGTTTCGGAGGTCATACTGCCTCCGTCATCAGGGCGCAACAATCCAGAAGACAGAAATCTTCATACTCACCGCTGTGAAAACCTCAAATCTTACAATTTGGAGACCTGATATCCTTTTTTTTTTAATTTTTCAGTTTTACCTACAAAACCTACAATTTTTTCCAGCTTATTCATAATTGGCACATTATCCGTTGCTGTAGGAAATGGTCAGGTGATAAAACATCATTAAATAAACGTAGAAGTATGTGATGTTTGTTCTTGTACTTTATTCTTTCAGACCCGATGAAAACATGGTATTTGGACTTCAGTTAAAGAATTAGAGTTGTTAATTCTTTAATCAGTAATAAGCGTTAACTGTCGTCATTTGTGTGTCACGGCTTATTCACAGTCCAGTAGCATACCACTAAACTGCCAACTTCGCGGTTGAGGTTCAGTTGGCAGCCCTGTAGGATGGGAACTTAAATTCCTTATTCACATATAATATGTGTTAAAAAATTTACTTCAAGTTTTGTTTCTTGCTTTAAAAAATAACGTGCGTCGTTTTGTGTTTATATTTCTACTTGCAGTGGATCGAACAAAAATCAAGCGCATCACGCGTCGCAGAAGATACCCGGAGGCAGAAGAGTACCAGCGTAAAGTGATTCAGGAACAAGTGCAGCAGACGTTTGACAATCTAGTTGCTGATAGCCAAAAGAGCATGGAGGCTGTGTTTCTGGAGAATTCTAGTAATTGAGTATATATTTACAATCTTTTTCCGCCGTAGCCGCGCGGTCTGAGGCATCATGCTTTGGACCGGCAATACGGAATGCGTGCCGGTTCGAATCTTGGAGAAAGAAATTTCTCGTGAGATTTTTTGACCGGTGTATGGGACCGGTGCCAACCCAGCATCGTGCGGAAATTGGGGAGCTACAATGAGTAGCGTAATCCGGTCATGGAAACTAGCAATGGCTGGGGGTTTATCGTTCTGACCACACGTCACCCTGTATCTGGTTGGATGATCGTTCACCTCTGCTTAGGCATGTGAAAGTGAGGCTTTGGCTCTCAGAGGGCTGTTACGCCGCAGATTATTTAACAATCTTTTTCAAACAAAACATCAAACATCATGACCAATTCTCTGATTGTAATACGTAAATTAAAGAGTCTTTGTGGTTATAGTAAAATACAATGAAAAGGTGTGACTGTGGTGAAAGGAAATTAAAAAATTATATGAAATTTTGAAAATGACTGACCTGAAACATGATTGTTCTGTGACTTTATATTACATAAACACCTTGTGAATGACTTACCCACTTTTAGTATTAGAAATACTGTAAAATTTATATTAATATAAATTAATTTTTGCTAGCAAGTTCAGAGACTGAAATTAGGAAATTCCTTTTCAGTGTAGCCCAGTTGTGGGTAGTATTTTGTGAGGAATTGGAACGTTATAAAGCTACTGTCAATAGACATAATTAATGATAAATATGCTGTATTAATCCTAGAACAAAATTATGGTTCTAAAGCTGTGGATTATATGTAATGATGATGGTTATTCTGTAGGTTCACTATGTGAAGAGGATCAGGGCAACTTGCAGATCCTAGTTCAGGCTGCCGAGAATGATTCGCTGGAGTATGAAGGAAGGGGCGGCCATTCAGGTAAGGTACTGAAGAGTGTGCCTGTGTTTTTATTTACTCACATGTTTATGAAGTTTTTTAATGTCCTAAATCAGTTAACTTCTTCTTCTATGGCTCTCCGGTCCATACTCGGTCCATGGCCTCCTCAATTCTCCTCTTCCATTCGGTCCTCTGTTAGGTCCGTCTGTCCGAGGTTTTGAAACATCTTCCTTTTTACGGCGCAAGGTTGTTAGCCTTGCGACCAACCCCCAACCTGGAGGACCAGGTTACCTTTCTTAGTCTGACCTCTCCCTCTCGACCAATCTGGCTAGGGAGGCCCTACCAGTAGCTATGCTACCGCCAGCATAGCTCTTGGGGCCACTGAGGTACTCGGCCCCACAACCACGACAAGGTGCAGGTACCATTAAGTGGGGGAATAAGTTAACTAGGTTTTAGAAATTCTGAAATTTCAATTTCTGACTCCTCCATAATCCTCTTATGATCATGTCGCTCAGACACCCTTCTCATTTAAAAGTCATTGACTCGAGACAACTCTGGAATTGTTACTTTGCATACCGTTCCTAAATTAGTGGAATTACTGTCTGTTATGAGTCTGTTATGATAATGCTGAATTATGGCCGTGCAGGAAGACGACGTCCGTCATCAGTAAAGGAAGACCGCCGCGTACAGAGTCACCCCGAAAACCCGTCTGGCGACGACGTGCCGTCAGGGGACTGGCTTGGAACTGTTCAGCAATTTATCATCATTGTTCCTAGTGATCCACTAGTAGACACCGTCACTGAGACTGTGATAACGTCGTGAATCACCATTTCGGTGCAGCGTTGTACCTACCGCCGCTGCGAGGTGAAGACATGTGCCATATTACACGAAGCAGTCGTCTAGTCTGTGATGCCTATGTACAAGGAACTGTAAGGGAGATCCAGTGCACCAGTTTCTGGTTTTACAGGTCCATAGAACGCTTTGTTTCTAAGACAGACGTCAAGTGGGCCGAATATTATAGTGGTACAGCTTTGTACAAGGTTTGGACAAATGCAACTTTACTGCCATCGCACATGTAAGTAGTAGTGGAGATCGGTCGTAGTGAGGCAACTCCGAGTTACGTCGTGTCCAGGCAGGTACAGTTTACGCGTGAGTGCGGATAACACCAATTCTTCAGAATCAGATTGGTGTAAACTAACCTTCCGCTTCTAGACCCTCCCAGTTTTTGTCACACGATCACAGCTGCTACATAAACAGAATTGTCTTTTTCTAAGTAGTACCGCTATATCGACTCCGGTTTTATAGATCCAGAGAATCTTTTATTTCCGAGACTCGTCAAGTGAACCGGGTATGATGATAATGCACCTTAAACCATGTTACAGTATGAGTCAGTCAACATGCTCATATCTTTATACATTTAAATCAGCACATTTTCTTTCAGTCAGCGTGTCATATTTTAATCGTTAAATGGCTCTCGTCGCATAGCGTTATCATCACGTTTTGTTGTTTTCATCACTGTGGGTTGTGCGTACAACTTTGGGTTTTGGGGATGAGCCACATCAAATGTTGAAAGTTTTCATATTTTGTCATACATTGTAGTTGCCATCTTCAGGGTGGATGGGTGTGTCAGGAAGCCTTATATATATATATAGAGCAGGGTTGTCTTTTGACAAAGCCTTCTCCATTCTTTTGTATCCTCAAAATTATATTTTAAGAGTCTGGTGAAATTATCTGACTACAGATTCTGTCTGGAACGTCCTCTTGAATTTTATCGTTTGGTGGAAATTTTACTGTCCAAGGAAGAAGTAGTTTTAAGCTCATTTCACATTTATTCTGTCTGTTTCCTCTTGTATAATTTTAATGTCTGTGTTCATTATCGCTGCTTATTTAGAAATTAAATGTTTCTAGACTTCTTTCTATTATACTTGTTAGTCTTTATTATTCTGTTATAGCAGATCATTATCTGTTTTGATAAATTATATGCATAAATGTAGAGTTATCCCTGGTTCACCACATAATATCGATATATAGGGAGGTTGAGACGTAGTGCCATGCATTCTCGACCTCGGCTCATATTTTACACTTTTTCTAGCAGATTAATATTTTGATGGTCTTCGGTGAATGTTTTACCAAGTTCAGGTAGAAAAATTGCTTGAAGACCTCATGAGGATCACTGATGAAATAAAGAAAATTAATTTGTTTTGTTTTTGTTTTGATAGTACAGTCTGTGATGACAGACAGTAACCATTTGTTGATTGAGATGTACAGCGAATAAAAAGAATCATTTTGCGCTTACTCTGATTATTAAATGCGTAACTTATAAAATGTTATTGAAAGCACTTCAGTGTGGAAAATATTAACTTTCATTATGTTATTAGCGCTGTAATGAAAGTGTATGTTTGGTTTCTCAGACTTTACAATGCTCCTTGTTGCTAAAATGAAGAACAGTGAAATGCCATTTTTGGTTTTTAGATTTATCATGTGTTTTTATGAAAATGGTTCTGTTTTCTCAATTTTAAGATTCTCCGCATCAATCCCCCCCACTAAGGGATTCATATCTTCTTAGCTGCATTTTAATTGGTGTTTCACTGTCTTTTCTCATCGCCACTGTTGAAGAATGCTAATACTGTAGCGTATATATCACCCGAAGTGTACCATTCGCCTGTTACGTTGAGGATGGATGTGTATTTTATGGACCTGGATTGTTGTTGGTTTATTTTGTTCAGTATATTTACATCTGATAGGAGTTTACCAGCATTTCAAAGGCCCTTGCTGCCTCCATCATCAGTGTGTTTGCAAAGACCTCTGAAACGCTTGTAAACTTCTACCAGACTACATGGTGCTACGATAATGAAGACAGCCATCTTCAGACTTAACCACCATGAAAATCTCAAATCCTAATCATCGTGTTTGTTTATTTGTAAATAACCAAAGGACCAGTTCCAATGAAACCAAAACTAAATTTTGTTAAGCCATTTTGATTTGGGTTTGTTTTAAAGATGGCTGCCTTCTTTTGAAGGCTTACATTTTACTTGAGGACCTAAAGACATTTTTAGATGTATCATTTGTACTCACACGAGAGGTGAACATCTTGAACAGAAATTGTAGCCATCAAGAAAATAGAAAGGATATGCATTATATAACATCTGTGTAAAGCTCGGTAATTTTCAGGAAATTACTGATGCTACGTGGCGCAATATCTCAGAAGACTGTAATCTTCATGCCATGAGAACCTAGAATTTCTCACATCCCTTCAAGTGTTTTTCAATTGAAAGTGTTATCTGAGCTGCTGAGATTGCTTTGCTGTCTATATGACTTAAAATACATTGGATGTATTTAGATAAAGACACTTCTTCTTCTTCTTGTAGCGTTATAACCCTATGTGGGTCTTAGCTTGTTCGACGAGTTTTTTCCATTCTGTCCAAGATAAAGACACTTTCCATTCAAGAATGAAACACATTCTATTGATCTTCATCAGCTGTATGTCGTGGATTATGTTGTCCAGATAGCTATTTGTCGTAGTAGCACATGTCTAAACATTTAAACCCCGAGTTAAAGTCCAGCCAACAGCCCCGTAGTATGGAATTTAAATTCTGTATTCGAATATGTAAAGGATGACGTCAACTCCGAGGGTAGATTCAACTGTTTTTGTTTGGACTTCATACCTAACATGGCATGGTGAAAATCAGATTAATGTGTAGTACTGCCTTAATAGTATTGTGCTTTGTAAATGCATTACTTCAGCCATTCCACCAAGTTTATACGTGTGCATTCTTACAGCTTATATTTTTAACTTGAACCAAAGTTTACTTCTTCTTCTTCTTCTTCTTCTATGGCTCTCTGGTCCGTACTCGGTCCGTGACCTCCTCAATTCTCCTCTTCCATTCGGTCCTCTGTTAGGTCCGTCTGTCCGAGGCTTTGATTGAACATCTTCCTTTTCATGGCGCAAGGTTGTTAGCCTTGCGACCAACCCCCAACCTGGAGGACCAGGGTACCTGTCTTAGTCTGACCTCTCCCCCCTCGACCAATAGGGCTAGGGAGGCCCTACCAGTAGCTCTTGGGGTCACTGAGGTACTCGGCCCCACCACCACGACAAGGTGCAGGTACCAAAGTTTACTTATCAGTGATAATTCACTCCGTTCAGCTGAGTCCAGATAATGTTCCCCGATCAGTAAAGAATTTCTACGCCTTTTATGTAACGTAAAGGTTCATTTCTATGTTTATAAAAGCCCTCGACTGGCTGCATAGGAATCCAGTCCACATCATAACACTCTACATTTATAAATCTCATGTATATTTTTTGTTGCTTAAGTTGTTACAAAGAATTTGCTCAAGTTCGTATAACATTTTACTTTGTTATGGCCCACTGATCGCACCACAAGCTGTAAGACAACCCATTGCTACTTGTTTGTGATGTATATTTGCAGTTGTCCTCCATACGTGGAGGACATCTCCTCTGTCTGAAACGTGAGGATATGTCCTGCCGCAGTGACAAGGAATTCACTTCAGAGTTTTACTCACCTACAGATTTGTTTATGTAACTATTTTCTGCTGACCAGTACCAATACAATAAGACTAGTAATAGTACGTAAGCTGGTTGTCATTTTTTTTATCGGTTATGTAAATGCGTGTGGTAACTTTTATGTTTGTCCCCCATACTTTTATGGTGTGAAGTTTTTTCTTCTTCCATAATTTGGTTTATTGTACCTTATGTGTGTTTGTTATTTGATTTTGAGATGTCCTCTTAAGTGTTACTGCTACTTATGTGTTTCCAGATGTTATTTTAAGTGTCTGCTGGCACTGTTGTACTCTTTTAATCTTTTTGGTTTTCTCTGTAATATACAGAGCCAGAAATGGGTTCAGATGTGGGTAGATTAATTATTTCCAGCACACTTTTTTAATGAAGCTGTTTCCAGTTCGTTGTGATGTCAGCTGTTGTTCCCAGCAAAAATATATGCAGGGATGAATTCCTGAACATGCAATTTTAATAATTTTCTGGTAATTCCTCCAGGCTGTTATATTAACTTGGAATCTCTACCCAGCTACAAAAAGCCATTTCTACCCCTGAAGATCAATTTTGTATTATTAATTTTTAGAACTATTTTTATATTTGTTTTCAAAAAGATTTTTCCATGTTTATTCTTTGACCTCTTATCACCATTTTGTGTATTCCCTTTTTTTTTCCCCTTGCATGTTTGTTAATTTTTTTTTTATGAATGTTAGCCCTGCCTATGTTATACTTTGTAGTTCATATTTTTCTGTATTTTGAGTTTATATAATCCATTCTGTATGGTATGCTACAAAATGTAAGTGTATAATGCCTGTGCTATTATGATTTTAGAATATATCAATTTGCATGTATCATATTTTTTGGTACTAATAATGTATCTTGTCCTGAGTAGCTTTGTTTCATCATGATGGTCGAATAACAGTTTATCTTATTACCGACTTAGCTGCGGTAACAACGCCATAACTATATTTAATACCAACTTCACAGCCAAGACTTGACATGCATGACTTGCATAGCTTATCTACTTGATCCGTGATGTGGAAGTTTGCTTTGATATAATGTGTATAAATGATAATTGTTTCCAGGGAGGCACAGTGAGAGGTTATAATAGGTGCTTCAAACGAAATAACCATGTGCCGATACAAAAATGGAATGCTACTTTGGAAGGTAGGTGAATATTATTGCAAGCAATATTAATAGTTCTTGAGATTTTTGTTGTCGCTCAGCTGGTGTTATTTCCTGCATTTTACCCGCCAGTGAACTACATTCGGTATCAGTTCAGTACGCTTCGCACTGTCGGACAATAAATTTTGTACGAATATTTTATTCACGTGCAGGTGGTTGATGGCGTATATTCGTATTCTTTTTAAAGGTATGAAACCATACTGTAAAGGTAACCAGTGTCGCTAATTTTTTTCCTGTCAGCAAGTAGTCTGTTGATTTAACCGCAGATATGACAAAGTTTTGTAGGCATAACCTCAAAACGTTTGCGTCCACACTAGAGTGCCAAAGGACCCATAAGAGGGAGACATATTAAAAACGTGTATAAACATGGATATAGGTCTGTAATCTTACACTATTACAAATGTTACAATGGCTGTTATCACACAGAAAATACACTATGTGGTTCGTATGCTATTATTTGACATTTTGACAAATATTGACTGAATTAACGAACTATTGTTACTAAAGTGAAATAGAGATCAAACGTGTGACTTGGGTAAAACATAAAATGCATATAGTATTTTGGTTGGGAAACCATTATGAAGGCAGAGGATAACATGATGAATTATAAGTAAATGGTATAACCAGCAGTTTCTTGCATTATGCCTGAACATTGTCTTAATAATACAGCAATCAGTGTGCTGGTCCTCACTATTACATAAATTTTGCTGTGAAAATGTTTAATTTTGCGAATCGTAAGTTATTTGTGACCAATCACCTGTGTGTTCCTTGTGTTGTCATTGCTGGTCTTTTGGGTTGTAATGCCATATGGACTTGTAGACAAATACCATTGTTTTTGGAGGAACATACTGTCACCATGTTCAGGATGTTGTTTCCCAAAAGACCAACATTGACACGTTCACTGCGACAAGAACCTCAGAACTTCTGTAGTGAACCTCTTCAGCCCTGAATATGGATAGTAGCCTTTTCTGAAACACTAGTATCAATCTACAAGTTATAATGCTGTCAGCTCATATTCCCACCAGTAATATTAAATTATAATTTATGCATATACTACGCTGTCCATGTTAACATCTTCCTTTCAGGTTTTGGTGACCAAAATTTTATATGCATGCTACATGTTCCACCCATTTCATTATATTTGATTTAGGTGCCTTACCAGTTATGTGTGTAGGTCACAAATTATGTTCTTCATTATGCAATTTTCTCTGTTCTCTTCTGTTTCCTCTTTCATAGCTTCAGTTATTCTCCTCAGAACTCCATTCTCAAAAATCTTTGCTTAGAGAGACTGAAACATAAAAGTAATGTCAAAATATTATTTTTATTGATGGCAGTAATGGTACAGTAAGAGAAATTACTTTTGTATAAGAATGTTTATTGATGATGGGATTATGAAATCACTGCTTTTGGCCATTCATTGATGACAAAAGTGGAGGACTTTTATTAAGGTTGTGTGAAAATATAAAAACTTTGGTTTGAAGATTTAAGCAGCAGACAGCCATAAATTGTACTCACATTATACATCGTGCTTTATGTAGGAGAGGAACACGTCATACAGCATCGTCATTATGTTGATATACATAACCCGATACTTCGGTTTCAGAAAATAGAAGTTTATAACCTGAGTCGGTGGCCAGACTAACCAGTCTACCTACAAAATAATATACAAGTGTAATTATTGAAACTTTTCCCATATAACACAAACAAAAATGCGTTTATATACATTAAGCAAAGAATTGAAATTTTCACTGACGCTGGATGATTGTGAACATTGGTCTCACTTCATACACTCTGCAACTACTAAAAGAAAGTTAAAAATTAAAAACAAAACTGTGGTTTTAGGAAAGAAAATTAGCATGTGCTAGGATTTGAAGTTTTCACAGTGGTATCTCAGGCTGGCTGATTTTTTTTTTTTAATTTTGAGGAAAAGGTGTTGGTCTTGACTGGTAGAAAATGGGAGGATAACATTAACATAGATCTTAGAGAAACAGATTGAGCATCAGTGCAACTGAGTGTAGATTATTTTCAGTTGTGGGCTTTGGTATTGATAATGTTGACCCTTTGGGTTATGTTACTAGAGAGTTGGTTTTTAACACATATATACATATGCCAGGTATACCAAATAAACAGTTAGAAATTTCTTCTTTGATTCTGAAATAATTTCATCCCATGTCTGGTCCTCAAGGTACCCCATTCCAAAGAAGAATATACAGATGCAGACTGGTGATGCTATTAGCTGATCTATGATGATCTTAATTGATATGCTTCTAAAATCTCGTCTTGGAAGGCCCCGGTCCAAGAATTTATAAAAGATGTGCTGTGGTGGGCCCTGAGTAAGGCCCACAACAAACATACGACCTATAAGAAGCAAAAAATTATCAAAAGCAGTCTAATTTCTAGTTTAATATAATAAGCTTGTAATTTCCAGATTTACTCCAGTGCACACAACACAAACCTGTCCTTTTCCAATCAAAAGGTTTGCTATTTACATTTCTGTATCTTTCGATTTCTTGTTGAATTAAATCTCCAGCTCCCATAAGTACTCCACAGGAAATAGTATTTGTCAAAACCAAATGTTTTCCAAATATTGTATTGAACATGCCTTTTACTTTTGTGTGTATTTTGCAGTTATTCTTGTTTGACAGGCTGTGTAAGAGTCTGAAGTAGGAGTACATGATAATAGTTTAATATTAATCAATAATATATCCGAAATTGTATTCCTTTCATAGTGACCTATATAATTTCACTTCCAGGCAGGTTTTTCTTGTTAATTTATCGTCGTGTCCGCATTGTCACTGCAGTGATAACACACAGAATATAATTTATTTTCAGTTTGCAGCGGCATATTTTATTTTGTGCAGCTGTTATTACGCGATATTTTTCAGGAAGAAATTAGTGCATGAATGCATGTACTTTTCACAATGCAGACCCAGTTCTAACTATATTAACTGACCGATACTCCATTCAACGGAGCACTTTGTGGTTACATTTGGAAACCTACCACTGACAGCTGTGTTTCTGCTAACTTTACGTATTTCTGAAAGCAGGCTATGCTGATGATGCCAAGGAATGGCATGGCGGCGACTGAGCTATCGATGTCACGGCTCCTGAAATTAGCGCATAAATTCAACTGTTTCTACCTGTCAGGTATTTATGAAGGAATATTTAGTGATTTAAGAAATTAGTTAAGACAGTCGTCGTATTTTGCTTCGAGCGAAGTAATTTTGTGGTTGTTCGTGAATGTGTACAGTATTGATTTCAATAACGCCTACTTTGTTACTACCCGTTTGGTAAACATCGATCTTATGCCATTGTTTTCATGTTTATATTATGTTGGGCGACTGGATGGATACATTTTATTCATATGTACTTTTGTTCTCGAATTCATATATTAGTATGTATGCTGTATTAATTGGCGGCTGTGATTTTCTTAACAGTTTGCTCTTAAATTAATAATTTTGTAAGAGTGGTAAACCGAATTTGAAGGAATATGCTTTTACGTGGTGTATACTTGTCATACAACATGTATGAAGTCTCAAAGCCTAATATATGAATATGATTGAATGTAAATGTATAGTGTTGTTTAAAATAATCACTTTTTATAGTTTTGTGTTGTAAGACCTCATATGCATCATGACATTTCATCATGGAATAATGTCAGTATTGACAGCCATGCTTACTGGTTGTGAATCTGAATAAGGGAAGGGGGGTGGAAAAGAGAGAGGACAAGAGACCTTTGTTAAATGTTCTCAGGAAATCCTGATTGCTGTTTAACATTCCTCATCCATGTATTTTCTTCATGCAGACTTTTTTTTCTGGTATTGAGTTTACATAGTGAAATTATATCCTTTTCAGATAAAGACTCTTAGAATAGTAAAAGTGTACTTAAGTGGCATATTATCGGTTCAGGCCACACCCTGAATAAACTTAAATCCCATAAAATTACATGTTTTTTTGTTGTCATTTTGGCATTGTGATATCTCATAATTTGTATATAGGGACAGTAACAGCGGTCTAGTGTTTGGCATAATAGGTTAATATTCAAAATTTTCCAGGTTTGATTATAACTGTTGCCACTAATATAAAGAAAAGTAATAACAGATGAGCCTGTATGGTGGTAATCACCAGAAGATGTGAGTAGTGCCAACTTCCAAAACATTGGGTATATTTAGTATACCTCAGACAATGGACAGTGTCTAATATTATAATTATTAATTTTTATTGCCGTCAGGAGCCATCTTGGTATAAATCATGCCTATAAATAAACTTCACAAAGATTTTCAAGCTTTGCCTGAATGTTGGTGAACATTTACTTAGATTTATTTGCTTAACCTAACCTAGCATGAAGACACTTAATATTGCATCTACCCTTGGTATAGCTTGGTTGTGAAATTGAAGAAATCTTATGTGTCTTAACTAATAAAACAGTGAGTGTGAGTAAACATTTCAAAGCATAATCATCAAGATTATAATTTATCTGTGTGCCCCCAGGTAGGGCTTTGTTCTTTATTGGCTTCAGTTTTGTTGGGTGTTTTGATAACCTGTCTTTTTTTTCTGTGATCTGACCACTTATGTCTCTTTCATTTTAATTCATCCTGCATTTTATAAATATTCTCTGTTTCTCACATCTTCATTACTTATATTATTTTACAAATTATTATTAGTAAGAAATTAATTTTAGTTGCCTGGATTAACATTTTTCTTCTTCTGCTTCTTCTAGCAGCATTTCCTTGTTATGTGGGTTGACGGTGGATTCAGCTTATTTGTGGTTGACAAATACAAGTTTATCGAATGAATTAGTACAGTATAGTGATCAGCAATATATTTAACGCGTAAAGAGTACAGTAAATTTGTATTCCTCGCATGGGCGACTTCAGCCCATTGGCTGGATGTGGCATGCCGTAACTTTTTTGTCTGGTCTGAGTAAAGTTTTATAATTTTTTTATCAAATTTAATTTGTGTCTGCTACCTGTTTTTTGTGTAAAATATTAAGGATGTTTTATGTTTTAACATTGACAAATCAATGTTTGTAGTTGATTCTTATACTGGCCTTGATTTGAGACTTAATTTTTTTCAACAACTGGTAAATCTTAGTTGATATGTAATATTGTTGTCTGTACCCATGATACGAAAATTAGTTTCAGTTCAAGGCCACATAAAGGTTGTCCATATCTTGTATAATTTATTCTCACATGTTTGTATATCTATTTGAATTTTTAGAACAGCAGCAGGGAAAGTGTCGGCCCTTTATTGTCGAAGGCTATCAGGTTGGGTTAGTGAGACCAGATGTAATGTTGCAACTATTACGTTATCCAGATGTGTTTCACATTCAACCAGATTCTGTTGAACTCAACCCAGCTTTCAGAGACTATGACGATCGAAGCTCAAAGGTTGAAGCAGTCTTGAGAGAGTGCCGATCTAATAACGTATTCATCGCATTAAAGGGATGGCGAGATGAGGCAAGTACTTCGTTTTGTGTAATAATGAGCTCTTAGGTACTTGTTATTCATTTTGGGGTTTGTTTGTTAACATTGAAACTGCCTTTTGTCTTTGTTTATTCAATTCCCGGTACCATTCCTTCTAGACAGGAGCTAAGTGTCACAACCTGCTGTTGGGTAATATCTTAAGTCAGGTCCCTCCACATATGGTCCTTACAGCCTCTCTGCCATATCTTAATATCTTAATGTTATCCTATTTGTCCCTTCTCAGTCTTATGGTACTCTTTGCATATCTTGTCTGTCCTATAGTGTCGGTTCTTAAAGATTTTAATGAACGTTGTTGTTGTGTAATGTCCTAAAATTGTTTATTTACTTAATGATTCTTAGGGCTGAATATTTTTCTGGACATTTTGTTTTTGGAAACTCGTAATATATGTTTTTCCGTCAGATTAAGAGGATAGGTTTCACGCCCGTACAAAACGACTTATAATATTATTTTTCTGTGTGTCCCGGTCTTCTGTGTTTTGGAAAGTGTACAGTGAATTGCTGAAAAGGATCGTACACCAAAGAGTTGGTCAACGATAGTGGAGCAAACATATTTATGTTTGTTTTATGTTTTGTAAAGCGAATTAGGGATTAATTCTGGTTCAGCGCTTAATGATTTGTTGTCAGACAGAAACTGATTTCAGACGTGTTAGCATTAAGACTGGAGCATTCGGTAGCTAAGAATTGAAGAATGAGGTTGTGGAAGGAAACTTGTTTTGAACATGAAATCCCACAGACTTGCTGTAAAGAGAGAACTTTCTGGGTTATGTGTGAGTTATTTCTTACATCCAGAGGTGGATCCAGAACGGGCCATAAGGCATTTTAATGTAATATTTCTGGAACTATGTCAATTTCGGATCTTGGCAAAATGTTGGAAATATTTAAATGTTGCATGTTTGTACTGCAGCTGTCTGCATATTTTATCTGTCACATAACAGCTCATGTTGAGTGCATAAGTGATATATTGGTGTTTAATATTCATATTACATTAGGGCTGGGGTAACTCGGTCGTTATGGTGACTGACTACAGACTGAATGATCACAGTTCAATTCCTGGCAGGGATAAAGGATTTTTTGTTTGGTCTCTGAGTCCATATTTGTTCTGGGGCACACCCAGCCTCCTATTCAGTAGACACCAGGGGTCTTTTTCTCTGTGGTCAAGTGTAGCCAGGCATTATGCCGATCACTTATTCCCACTAGTGCCAAGGTTAAGAATGAGTAGGAGCTGTAACTCCTCTCCCCTCAAGCTCCTGGATGGTGCGTAGCGTCTCGGGTTCATTATATTATAGATGTAAATTAATTTATGAGTGCATAATATTATTTTGATTTAATCTGCGTTGATAATTATGCAGTGGCTGTGAATCCTGCCTCTTAAGATCATAGTAATTATACATCGACAAATGGTATGTTTCTGATCCTCCTTCATAGTTAAAGATGAGGTTTTGTAACTTTGTGAAAACTGCCGGTAAAATTATGTTATGATAATGTTCTTCTGGGTTTTGGCACAATTTTGACTGGCCAATGTTTCAGAGAAACATTTTATCTTTATCTTAAGCCCTGAAGATGGAGACAGTATGTTTCTTCAAAATACTGGCATTTATTGACCAGTCCAAATGGCGCCAAAACCCAGAAGAACATCATCATCATCACCAATTTGAAAACCTCAAATCTCACAAAATTGTGTGTGTGTTTTTTTTTTAATTTGTGTGTATTGTTTGAAGAGGGGTAGAGACAAGGAAATAAAAGTTTGCGCCGGTGTTGGATGTTAACAACAGCAAAAACAGTGTTTAGAGTTGTTTGATACTGCGTATTAAGTATGTACAATTTTGTCTTACGATTATGTTTGTATAATGCAGTGTTTTGAGGTTCGGACCGTGTTCTCCAACCATTCACTGCTCAAGATGGACCGATCGGCAACCTGTAAGTTAAATAATTATAATATTCCATTGTAATTTATGTTGTTGTCGTCCCTTGGCTGGTGCTGTCGGATGCCGTTTGTAGCTGGCTGTGGTGTGCATCACATTGACAATATAAGAAAGTAGGTGTACATACTTCCCATGGTCTAAATATAGAAGAGTTTATTTAAAAATCACAATTCTGAATATGAATTTTTATGTTTTTACTGTTTGATATCCATAATTTTTGTACCAGACTAGAAAATTTATATATAAAAAAAATAATGTGCATGTTATTACCAGTTTAGGATCACATATTTGAAGACCTTAATTTCCTTCTTTGTAATATATGATGACTAGATGGTTTCAAAATTAAAATGTGCGCATGGTTTTGTCCATGTTTATGCTCGGGTGTCTCCTAGTATGATGACTGGAATTGAATTCCTGGAAGAGCAAATGATTTTTCTCTTCTGTGTCGCATCCAGACAAGGTCTTTAGCTCACCAGCCTTCCTGTCTAGTGGGTATGCTGAGCGCTCGTTCACACGGGTTTCAATCGGCTGACGTATGGACCCGACAGATTACCTTCCTCCATTGCTGAGGTCTAGAATTCATGGAGCATTAACTCCCACAACAAATCTTGTATAGTAAAAGTATAAAAATTGAATCGGTATAAGGTAAGGCAATTGACTCCCACGCCAAAGGTTTTTGGTTTAAGACCGTCAGATTCAGTACTGTTTTTTCTGTTTCATTTCTCATCTGTCGTGTTTGACAGAATCAGAACTTTGTGAATACACGGAATATCAGGTCTTGCCATTCTTTGGATTTGACGTTAAGCTGTAGGTTTCATTTGTCGGTGATCCTATGCCATTGCAAGGAAATACATTCCCGTCTAGTAGAATAGATAATCGGAAGAAGGAAGGTCAGAAGGGCCATAATTAAAGGGACTCGGGGGAAATGAAAGAAATTGGGCTTGGCTTATAAAATTCTATTATGAATTATATTTTGTCATACAGCTATAGTTCTAATTTTGACAGTCTTTTCTCCTCAGTATTTTACTTAATCTCGAATTAAGTTTCACATTATTTTTAAATGAAACATGTAATACCTTCTTTCTTTAGCTGCAGATTTCTTTTAATTAACTGAAGTGCCACCAGAAAGCACTGTAAGTAAAGTTTAATATTTTATCTCAGGTCTCTTTGGCATCCGTAATTATGGTGTGGACATCAATGGTTATGTCATGGACCCGGAGAAGGGACTGTGTATCTGGCTGCAACAGCGCTCAGCAACGAAGCAGACATGGCCTGGAAAGTGGGACAACATGGTGTGTATCAAGAACATTGCTTCCTCAATCCAAATATTTATAATTGTGGTAAGGTATGTAATTGTGTATAAGAAACAGACAAATGTTTCACTGCTGAAGTATCTGGCTGTAATACCGGAAAAATTTAAAATGTGTTGACATATTCTCAAGTTGAGCCTTTACAATAAGAATTGAAAGGTTGGGAAATGGATATCCAAAATTGTTTATTCAGTAATTGTAAACAGAAATTTGAAAATTTGTACATTGCAGGTAGGTGGAGGTCTGTCCGTAGGTTACGGAATTCTGGAGACTGCTGCTAAGGAAGCTGCCGAAGAGGCTTCTATACCGGCAGAGTTAATCGCTAAGCTTAGGCCTGCAGGATGTGTCTCGTGAGTAACGTGATGTACCTGGTGTCATGTGTAGACTGCAAGGATTGTTTATGTACCTCTCCTTTTCCAGATATAAAAATATTATTGGTTGTCTCTGGTTTTATCAATAAATTTATCTCGAGGAAAGTATTCATTCCTCCTCAGTTGAATTTTTTGCGTTGCTGTACGTTAAATAAAAAAATTACCTTCATGTTATCACTTCGATATTTATCTGCAATGAGGAATATTGAATTTGTTTGTGAAATTGTCACTGAATCTCAGCTGGCTTGTGAAACAGCAGAAGTGTCTGATGTGTAACCTCTTCCACGTGAGAGGTTTAACAGTTTTTCGGTACCCTTGCTCATTAAATCGTTGAACAACGTAAGCAGTTGATACATTTTTGTGGGATTAACTACCGATCTTTCTTTGACCAGGTTCTTCTTTGAAAGTGAGCGTGGTCTGTTCCCCAATACAGAATTTGTTTTTGATTTGGAGTTGCCAGCAGACTTTGTTCCAAGTAACAGCGACGGAGAAGTAGAAGCGTTCGAACTTCTGCCTGCGAAAGTATGTCGTTCTTTATATGTTATCGTAATTAACATAGCAGAAGCATGAATTTTATTGTACAATATGAAGAACTGTTCTTTTTAGAATTACTTTATAATTAGGAGTTTACATTATAATTTTGGACCTTACAGCATCTCCTGGGGCCTGATAATTGTTTACTCTGTTATGTATCATAAAGCTAATTTAATATCTGTAAAATGTATAAAAACTTATGTCAACTTTGTATTTGTTTTACGGTAGACTACATTGAGCTAGACGTATAGCTTGGATATGAAAAATAAAAAAAAATGTGTTCAAATGTTTGTAGGGAATTGTTTTTAAAAGTTCCCACTGAGAAGGAAGTGGGGGTTGGGGTTCAATCATTTGATGATGTTTTTCTGTGTTTTGGCACCATGTAGATGCTGGCATTTTGGAGAAACATACTTTTTTCATCTTCAGCCATGAAGATTCTGTCATTTTGTTTCTCCAAAACATTGGCATCTGTCGATGAGTCTACGTTGTGCTGAAACCCAAAAGAACATCATTTTCATTCTCACAACCATGAAAACCTCAAATCTTATTTTAATTATTTGTTTTTGTTTTTGTTTTTTGCAGGAAGCTCTGGAGAAAGTTTTCTCATCTGATTTCAAAACTACAAGTTGTCCTGTTGTTATTGATTTTCTTATCAGGCATGGTCTTATATCCCCTGAGACAGGTAACTATAATATCACAAAAGAGATAGTTCTGTATTAATACCTATGCACAGGATAGCCCTCTCTTAGCACAGTTAATTAACAACAGAAATAGTGTAATTAATGAAGTCCTTGCATTATACAGGGTGAGCGTGAGATGCAGATTTGCACGTTTAAAAAAGATGTAAAAATTTGATACTATTAAACATAATCAGTTGCAAAAAAGCATTTTAATATGGCCAGACATTACTGGTTTCCGACTTTTTCCACTTTTACGCATGGTAATGCAGAGGCACGCCGGTTGTTTGAAAAGTTAGCTTTCGTAGAACTTCGTCTTCAATTTGAGGAATCGGAATGTCATGGAAAATGTGGAGGCACTTCCCTACTCTTTGCAGTACTTACATAATGTTCTCACTTTTCGATAGTCGTGTGTCGTTTTATGTTCGTATTGTCTTCTTCTTTTTTTAACTGATCCCTGAAATTTGGGAGACCCTCCTCGTTTGCCGGTTCGGGCATTGTGGTTTTGCTTATTCACATACAAAATTGTTGTGGTAATATTGTGTAGGTACATTGTAATACACATCGGCACACATCTGCCTGCTCGTCTCGGTAGCTGTGTAGATATACCACACAAAGTGTACTTTACGCCATTTTTAAAACTGATCGTTACTTTTTTT